>CAJHZI010000531.1:487500-495000 GCA_905160935.1 Enchytraeus crypticus
TGATCACCCATCATGCATGCATAAAAATACAAACTAAAAAAAAATAAGTAAACTAAAGACGAACAAAGCAAATCAAAATTACATTAATTCAGAGTTTAAAAATTATATTGAACGTTAAACATACTGTTGGAGATGGTCGAAAGTCTTCTGCAAGCTGCTCAGCGTTCTGCTTGTAGACTTCATCAGGTTGTTCAGATTGCGCAACTCCAGCGTATCCCGCGATATCTCTTCCTCCAAACTCCTGCACATTTCCTGAGCCTTCAGCAGCCTCGTCTTTATCAGCTTAGTGTTCTCCTCGGCCCTGAAATGTTCATCCCATACAGTACACTATGTACGGGAATATTCACTGAACAACAACAACAGCAGCAGCAACAACAGCAACAACTGCGTGTTCTCATAGGCTCTGAAATATTCGTTCCATACAGTACACTATGTACGGGCATATTCACTGAACAACAACAACAACAACAACAACAACAACAGCAACAACAGCAACAACTGCGTGTTCTCATCGGCTCTAAAATATTCGTTCTATACAGTACACTATGTACGGGCATATTCACTGTTCACTGAACAACAACAGCAGCAGAATATTCACTGTTCACTGAAAAACAACAGCAGCAGAAGCAACAACAGCAACAACTGCGTGTTCTCATCGGCTCTGAAATGTGCGTCCCATACAGTACACTACGTACGGGCATATTCACTGAACAACAACAGCAGCAGCAACAGCAGCAACAATAGCTTAGTGTTCTCCTCGGCTCTGTATGTAAAAAAAGTAAACAAGCATTAGAGTGAAATGATCAACTATGTTGATATCTATCACTTTTAATACCACATGTTTAAACCGTTAGGCAATTTTGTCCATTTTCCGTATAATCAGTCCAGGGAATGTCCGAGATTTTACTCTCAGATCAGCGCGGCTGGGATTCGAACCCACGAGGGTTCAATTCACTTCAGGATCTGTCATTTAAAAGTTCATGACGTTACCCCTACGCTATCAAGGCATTCGTTCATTATTCATAACTCCAATACATTACGCTATGTACGGGTATATTCACTGAACAACAACAACAACATCAGCAACAACAGCTGCGAGCTGCAGTTGTGCAACACGAGTTTGACTCAAGATTGCTAGGACTTGGATTACTTCGACTTAGACGCATTATGACGTAAGACTTATTATGACTTTAGACTCATTACGACTTAAGGCTTATTAGGACTTGAGACCTATCAGGAATTAAGACGTACTAGGACTGAAGATTTATTGGCACTTGTGAGTTTTGATTGATGTTTCATGCACTTCTTCAATAACTTAGAGCATTAAGCTGGTTGTGACATAATAGTATATATACATATATACTAGAGGGGGAGAGAGATATTGACAAGCGAGTCACTTACTATTGCTAAAAATTCAGTTCAGCTTAAAATATGTTTTTCTCTTCAATACAGTTTTTGATTTGGATTTGGTCGGTTTGGAAATTGAAATCGATTTGGAAATCGATTTGGAAATTGCAGTGACATTCGATGCAGGGACGTTCCTAAATTAGACCTTGGGTGAGGAAACGGACGCTAAATCTTTGTGTATTTTCAGGCACAAACGATAGAACAATTCCAACCTCTTCACGTCGACAGGATCGACAATGAGCTTCTGGTTGGATACACTCAGGTTGAGCTGAATTTCCAACATTGAAGCCGTCTCGTTGGCGGCTGACAGATAACACTGTTTGATTTGCAGATCCTAGTTAAACAAACGACGACAACAGATGAAATTTTTCGGAACCATTATGCGGAACAATATAGTTGAAAATACCTTAGTGACAGGAATAATAGAAGGAAAAATATGCAAGGGTCAACAGCGAGTGACGCTTATTAAGAGTCTTAGCAAATGGATGCAGTTAACTGAAACAGAGATGATCAGAGTAACAATGAACAGAGACATATGGAGGAATATGATCATGACCGCCCAGGCTTGGAACTAGCACGGCACTTAGAGAAGAAGAAGTTAAACAAATATTTATCTAGATAATCAAATGGACCTAAACTAATGGTGGCACTGAAATGATTGCCCGTTGCCGCAGCCAACACCTGAGTAGGCGATATCTAACGAACATAAGCAGTTGTCGTTGGCTTTACATTGAGATCGCACCGGCGTTTGTCGATTCTAATAAACCGCACATTAACTTATCTGTTTCCAGCCTCTCTTCCACCCAAGCCAAAACTCAATTTTAAAGTCATGGGTTAGTGACTATAGTATACAGTGAATTCGTTATATTAATCAAGCAATCAAATTTAATTAACTATACAACTAATTTTAAAAATAGGTTAATAGCATAGTAGAACCGTACAAAAACTTTTAGCAACAGCCTCAGCTTTCGAAACACATTTTGACACGTGCCACTTGTGTTGCTCAAGCAACTTTTATTGTTTAAACCATTTAGATTGTTCAAACCGCCCTTATTATAACAAAATTACTCTGCATAACGCCACAGAGAAAGAGAAAGTGAGACACTGAAACATATAACATATATATATATATATATGTATATATATATATATATATATATATATATATATATATAAATATATATATAAATATATATAATATACATATATATATATATATACATATTTATATATATATATACATATTTAAAAAATATATATATACTGTATATATACATACACATATAATATGTATATATAATGTATATATATATATATATATATATATATATATATATATATATATATATATACACATTTAAGATTGTATATATATATATATATTTACATGTATAAATATATATACATGTATGTATATATATATATATATATATATATATATATATATATATATACACGCAGAGAGACATAGAGGGAGACGTTACCTCAGAGATCTTGTCTACTCTGGTCTGCATGTCGTTATATTTCTCGGTACCTCTCATCAGCTCAATGTGACTGTTAACAAACAGCTGCTCGTCTGTGCTCTGTCTCGTGCCCTCCACCGATTGACTCACCTCCTCCACAGCATGCTATCACCAAATTTAATTAATAAATAAATAAATAACTAAAAAACTAATATTAACGTCAGTTTCCTCACTCGAAAGCAATGTCAGTGACGGGCGAGCCCAGGATTAGAACCCCGCACACACTGATCCGCGGTCGAATATCTTACTGACATCGCCACTGGCTTCGCCACTGAAGTAGTAACTAACTACTCCAAATTTCTCTCCGTTCTATTTCTCCTCAGTTATATACATGCATAGCGTAACATCACTTGTCATAGTCATATTATTCGTTACACTAACTAATGCTCTACACATGAAGCTATTTCTACATTGTCTTACACTTAGAACATATGATGAACAGGTGTCCGCAAATAAGGAGATAAACTAGAATAATACAACCGAAGAAGTTCTGGAGAGAGTTCGAACAAGTAGAAAGATGATAAATGCATTAAGAAATAGGAACAGGAGTTGGATAGGACACATTTAAGGGGTGAAAGTTTGCTAAAGAGGTCAGAGAAGGCATAATGGATGGAAAGAGAAGCAGAGGCAGACTGACATTAGGAATTTTACACGATTTCTATGTGGGCATGAAGAGGAAAACAGAAGACAAACAACAGCGAGGAGGCTTTGTATAGCATGGACCTGCCAGTAGGCAGTGCACTAAGAGAGAGAGAGAGAGTTTAAATTATTTAACGTATTTAGTTATATTTATATTTTCATATATTATGATACTATACTTATTAATCATACAATATGCAGTGCACCAAGAAAGAGTGAGACAGCGAGAGAGAGAGAGAGAGCGAGAGAGAGAGTGAGAGAGAGAGAGATAGAGAGAATGAGAGAGCGAGAGAGTGAGAAAGCGAGAGAGAGAGATAGAGAGAGAGAGAGAGAGAGAGCGCGAGAGAGAGAACGAGAGAGAGAGAGAGAGAGAGAGATACTAAAGCAGACGTACTCTGTTGTACGCTACAGAGAACAGAGATTAACGTACCATATGGAATCTAGACAGAGGAGTTCTGAGAACTATGTTGACATCTTTGTTGAAGTAAGAGAGTGAGTTACGCTGATGAAACTCAATGAGTTCTGACAACGAAGCGAAGTCATGCGAGTCACTGAGGCTGACCCTACCGTCTCTCTCATACACTCTCAACAACATGTTCTTACCTCCCTTCCTGCATCAATCAATCAGCCAGTCCATCAATCAATCAGGCAATCCATCAATCAATCAGGCAATCCAGCAATCAATCGGGCAATCCATCAATCAATCGGGCAATCCATCAATCAATCGGGCAATCCATCAATCAATCAGGCAATCCATCACTCAGTCAGGCAATCCATCAATCAGTCAGTCCATCAATCAATCAGGCATTCAATTAATCAGTCAGTCCATCAATCATTCAGGCAATCGATCAATCAGTCAGTCCATCAATTAATCAGTCCATCAATCAATCAAGCAATCAATCAATCAGTCAGTCCATCAATCAATCAAACAATAAATCAATCAGTTAATCAACAAGTCAATCAATATATCAATCAGTTAGTTAATCAATCAATCAAACAATAAATCACTCAGTCGATCAATCTTAATTCCATCAATAAATCAATCTTAATTCCATCAATAAATCAATCTTAATTCCATCAATAAATCAATCTTAATTCCTTCAATAAATCAATCTTAATTCCGTCAATAAATCAATCTTAATTCCATCAATAAATCAATCTTAATTCCATCTCTTGTTGAAGCTCTACAACAATAACAGGATAGTTTTCTCAGGGAATGAGAAAACTATCCTGTTATTACAGGATAGTTATCACGCCCCGGCCCAGTAAATGTTAGTCGAAGTTGAGGATGGTATAGGGGGGCCCCCTCGTCATATGCAGAATCCCCCAAGAAAGTGGTAAATAACAACAAAAATGAGCATTGCTAGATGCTTTAGAGTTCCACTTGAATGTGGACATAAAGAGGAAGGCGGAAGACAGAGAAGAGTGGAGGCGTTATATACTATGGACCTGCAAGTAGGCAGGGCACTAAGAGAGAGAGATGTATATTTATATAGCATTTTAAACAGAAAGTAGCGGTTTTAGCAAACCTGACAGTCAACGTGTAGGTCGTTCCCTGAGATTTGTCTGTGGCATTTCTAACAGCAAACGTCCCATCTGGCATGCCGCTCATCCGCTCAGCTATTTCGTCTCTAATAATAATAATAATATATTATTATTATAATAATTATACTAATATATTATTATTATTATAATATATATAGGCCTATATGCCTATATTATATTATATTATATTATCCCGACCTTAGTTAATGTTGGATTCAAGGGAAGCTGATGATGACGTATTATATTATATAATAATAATAATAATAATAATAACGGTTTAACGTTCGTTTCGTCATACAAAGATGATGTTAGGGACGTCACCCCATCACACGTCACTACAAATCGATTCACCGCAAACGATCTAAAAAAATATGTGCTGAAGAGAAAAAAACTGGTGCTGACGGGAAAAAAAACAAGTGTTGAAGAGAAAAAAATGTGCTGTAGAGAAAGAAACATGTGCTGAGGAGAAAAAACATGTGCTGTAGAGAAAGAAACATGTGCTGAAGAGAAAAAAATATGTGCTGAAGAGAAAAAACGTGCTGAAGAGATAGAAAAGTGTTCTGAAGAGAAAGAAGGAAAAATCCCTACAAGCTCTTCTTTTGTTATGATCTCCATGTGCTGCTGGAGAGAAAAGAAAACATGTGCTGAAGAGAAAAACGTGCTGAAGAGAAAGAAACGTGTGCTGAAGAGAAAGAAACAAAAACCCCTACAAGCTCTTCTTTTGTTACGATCTACATGTGCTGCTGGAGAGAAAAGAAAACATGTGCTGAAGAGAAAAACGTGCTGAAGAGAAAGAAACGTGTGCTGAAGAGAAAGAAACAAAAACCCCTACAAGCTCTTCTTTTGTTACGATCTCCATGTGCTGCTGGAGAGAAAAGAAAACATGTGCTGAAGAGAAAAACGTGCTGAAGAGAAAGAAACGTGTGCTGAAGAGAAAGAAAGAAAAACCCCTACAAGCTCTTCTTTTGTTACGATCTCAAGAAACTCAACTCCCTGATCAGTTCCAGAGACATGACATCTCAATTCAGTGGCAGGGCGAAGAGGGGATCATGTGCCCCCAATGTGTCATTTAAAATTTTATTAAGCCCAAAATACAAGAACACACATTGTATAAAGTCCACTTTTTCCTCCACTTTTTCAGTTCAGTATCGTTTATTTGTTCATCACAGCACAGATTATACAAAACAATAGGAAGGTGCATGTAGTTAGATAAACAAATAACAATACAAAATAGGCTACCTTAAACGAGCCATAGATCTTTGATTGAATGCACTATGCCACAGTTTCGAATAGACGAAATTGATATAAACCCTAACTATTAATCGAAATTAAGCTTAATTTCACAATTAAAATTACCATTTAAGAGATTAATAAAAATTGAAAAGAATTTTAAAAAAGTGAAATTGAAGCCCAGTCCCATGAATGTCTGAGATTTTACTCTCTGATCAGCTCGACCGGGAATTGTACCCACGACCTCAGGATCAGCCCGTTAAGTCTTCGATATGCTACCGACGCTTTCTATTGTTCATGCACAACATATCGTTTTAACACACCGAGCTATTTAAATATTCTCAATACACACGATAAAACGCACAGTTTATTCTTTCACAATCGGTTGGTTAACATTCCACACCTCAGCTAAGGTCCCATTATTATGGATTTTCAATTTTTCTGCTCCCCGTGTTGTGTCCGGGTTTCCCTGTGTTGTGTCCGGGTTTTCCCCGTGTTGTGTCCTGGTCGTTTGAAGAATTTGACCAACCGGTGACTGCACGTGTCGTAGAAGGCGACTAACGCACTAAGATCCATACCAACGTCAGAAAGGGCATTCGGTTGGTGAGCGCCTAGGCTCCAGTAATTGCCACAAAACTTAAACGAATAGATAAAAGTCAATTTGTATCCCTACTCTGGTTAAACTGGGATTTAAGGGAAGATGATGATGATGAATTTTTCAGACATATTCCATGGTTAAGACCAGTGTATGTTGATATTTAGACCAAGGATCAACTTATAACTGAATATGGCTAAAATCAGAAACATAAATCTCGATTTAATTTAAACGTGAGTAAAATTAACAAACAATAAGAATTGGTAATTGTTCATCTCACTTTTTCGTATCACCCCAGAACCATTCCTCCATTGTAGACAATCTGGGTGGAATAACTACAGAACCACAATCAGTCAATCTATTAATCAATCAATAAATACATAATAAACACGTAAGTAGACAAAGAAATCAATTTGTCAATCAAGATATCAAGCTAGGCTTTATATATTGTCTTAAATAAAACCTAGCTGTACAATAAAAAGCCTAGATATAAACTAAAGCCTTGCTTTATAATAAAAAGCCTAGCTCATAACAAAAGCTATTGTTATGCTTTTGGTAAAA
>CAJHZI010000531.1:497500-530000 GCA_905160935.1 Enchytraeus crypticus
GAAAAATAGCGTAAACAGACAAACGCCTGCAAGACTACAGATACAAATTTTCGGCCAAATAATTTGATGAAAACTTCCCTTAAGCGTGCCGTATATCTCTATTCAGGGTCGGAGGGGACAAGACAGGAAAAGAAACATTAAGGTGGGCTATCCATCGGCCTGACACCACCAAGTGTACACGACTAGGTTTTTATTCGCCCCTCGGAAGACAAAAACAAACGTCGCAAGGCAGTCGGAACCCGCAACCTCTCACTCAAGAGGTCGTGGGTTATTAACAATGAAAACTTATACAGTAATGCCATGGCCGAAATCGGTCTTCGAGACTACATTACAGAGATAGATCAGTAATAATTAACTAAACAAAAACTACATTTAAATTGTAATTTATATCTAAAGAAACCAACGCCATAACGAAGACAGCCAAATAAATGGCCAAAGGCAAAATAAATAGATTAAACACAAATTAAATCTTACTTGATTCAGAAATTAGCCTAGAATAGAATTGAGGAGGAATCACGGATGTAGGTAGTTCACGAAGGTATTTCTTTAACGCTCCGCCAATGCAAGACGGTTCAAAGGCATTCAAATCTAGAGATCTAATATCTGAAGCTATACGTAAATCAATCAATCAGACATATCAATCAATCAGTACTAGCAGAGTACTAGTTAAATAATCTCTCAAGTTAAACATTAGATATTAGATATTTTAGTCATGGTTACAATTCAGCTCATTTTTATTTTACTTAATTTTTACTTATTTACTTTTCTTCTTATTTTTTCTTTTTTTAAATTTATTTTATTAAACCAAAGTTATTGAAGCATTTTATGTATGATCAGTATTTGTATTTGTTTTTGTGGGTCAGTAGGTGCGGGGTTCAAATCCCGGGCTCGCCCGTCACTGACATCGATTTCGAAACAGACGTTAACATTAACTGTTTTTACTGTTTTAGCTTGGAAAATTATTAAGGTAGATATATTAGAAAGAATATTAGAACATTAATTAATTTTAAATATTAAATTAGCTTAAAAATATTGTTTCTGTCCTTCAGAAGTAGTGTCCCTTTGCGTTTCTAAGTTTATGTTTAGCCTCACAGTTATATGGGGAGGGGACATGGCGTAACGGTTAGAGTGTTTGCCTCGGATACAAGTGGCCTGGGTTCAAAGCCCAGGTCGACAAGTAATGATAGATATCCCCTTGAGCCCGTGGAAGGTTAATCTTGTATCGGAGCTTGCTGCCGATTGACTCTATCAAGAGAAAAGATATGATTAACCATGTAAAGGATTAATAATAACCTGCCAGGAACCTGTAAAGCAGTCTCGAAGACCAGACACCAGTCATGACACCGCTATAGAAATTGTCGGAGGTTAATATAATTATTATTATTATTATTATATAGCTGCAGCTCAGCCTGATTGACAGAAGTTTCTGCTTAAAACTGGTCACAGTATCAATTACTATTACTTGTTTGACTATAATTATACTCAGAGACAAATTAAGAATCAACGTAGAGCCTGAAATTTCAGGCATACAGCATTGTACAGAAATTTATAATGCTATTACGTTTTAAAACTAAATATATTTGACTAGCCTAAGTTTATATTTTCAAGAATTACCCATATGATAAAGATAACAGAAAATAACTACCAGTGGCAAAGGTCTTCTTAAGTCGTCGAATGTCGTGTGCTGATGCATGCAACCTGTAGGCGTCTAGAATTTTCTTCCCTGGTAAAGCTACACCTGTTAAAGAATTTACAAATAACAACAAGCTAGAAAATGTCAATACTTCATAGCGTAAAATACATATAAAGTAAAAGATTACTCTACTATTTAAAAATAACGTGCAAATATTAATTAGTAATTAATACTAATTACTAATTAAGATAACGATTAACTTAGAAGTTAACTCTACAGAATAACAAAAATCTACCTGTAATCTACATGTACTAAATAATATTTAATAAAACTATTTCTTGAAATTATAGACGAATGCTATAAGATTTTGCACAAAGTAGACAAAAATTTAGAGTCACTGTGATTAGAAGCACATGCTTTAGCTAAACCCATTTCATTCCTCATAAGCATATCAGCGACAGCTGTAGCCTAAATCCAGCTTCGCTACAATATCCTCTTGTTTTAAATAAAGTTAGAAAGAAATCTAGAAATGTCGCTGTGAATGAGATATTTAAATAAATGCGAGTACACTGAAAGAAACAGCAGTACAAGTAAAAAAGCTGGTAAAGCTAATGCTAAAGTGAGTTTCCTCACTCGAAAGCGATGTCAGTGACAGGTGAGCCCAGGATTTGAACCCCGCATATACTGATCACGGTCGAGTACCTTACCGACATCGCAAGTGGCTCCAGCCAAAAAAAAAACAGAAACAGAAAGCTCTGCAGATATCTCATATCGTGCAGAAAACCGGACGTTAATTTCTTATTGATTGATTGTTTGTACCATGAAAAGCCCTGTTTTCCAGCTCTCTGATACAGCGCTCCACAATAGGTGGCGGTTCTCCATTATCGTTCAACTCCAAACCAAACAAACCATCTACATCAAATAATAACATAATCATAATAATGACATGCGTTATGGTGAAATGATCAACTATGTTACCACAAATGTCTTAAAAGCGTATGGGTAACGTCATGAAGTTTTAAATGACAGATCCTGAGGTGAATTGAACCCTTGAGGGTTCGAATTCACCGACATTCACTGGACTGGTTACACGGAAAATGGTCTAAATTGCCCAACGGTTTAAACATACGGTTTTAAAAGTGATAGATATCAACACAGTTGATCATTTCACTATAATGCGTGTTTACTTTTTTTTACTTTACATATGTTAAAACAATTAGGCAATTTAATCCACGTTCCGTATAATCAGTCCTGTGAATGTCCGCCATGTTACTTTCAGATCAGCACGGCCCGGAATCGAACCCACGAGAGTTCAACTCACCTCAGAACACGTCATTTAAACTTTCATGACGTTACGTTAAGCCTCAAACCTAGGTTGGTAGGATTGCTCTATCGAGACATACATACTATACTCTAAAGCTCTATTAACTAATATTTAGAACAATTACATACAGTAAAAAACTTAGTTCAAAAGGTAATTTCATAAAGTACAAACCCTCAGCTATGCCACTGCCGCCATTTAATTCTAAACGCTCCGGGTAACACCGAGGCAACACGGAGACAACACATTTGCGATGACATCGGAGTCCACAAGCTGCCAGGCAACAACAACAACAATATATTCTCAGCATCATCATCATCATCATCATCTTCCCTTAAATCCCAGTTGAACTAGGGTCGGGATACGAATAGACCAGGAATATCACACAGAATATCATGCTGGGATTTTTTCCTTCAAAGCTGTCCACACTCGGTCTTCCAAGGTGGTCACCCACAAAGTACTAACCGAGACCGATGTAGCTTAACTTCGATTATTGACGCGCAACTAAACCAAGTGCACTAAATCCTGCCGTCTATATTCTCAGCATGATTTAGCTTAATCTATTCAACATTCGTGAATATGATAAATAAGAAAAAAGATTATCATGAAAATAATGAATTTATTAAAGTGATTAATTACGTTGTTGTAGTCACACGTTGCAAGGCAACAACAACGATTTATTCTCAGCAGCATCGTCATCATCATCATCTTCCCTTGAATCCCAGTGTAGCTAGGATGGGGATACAGCATGATTTAGCTTAATCTAATCAACATTGCATAAGATACGAAAAATCATCATGAAAAAGATAAGTTTGTTAAAACCACAAGCATCCCACCCACTCCAGTCACATCCGAAGTTTTATTAGAGCTTCATATCAATTAATCATGTTGAAAAATTAGTAATTCATTGATCATAGCTAAACTGGGATTCAAGGGAAGACGATGATGACGAATAATTATTAACTAATAATTAAAAAGATGACAGTATGCAGTGATAGACTTCAATCAATCAATCAATAGGAATTTAACGTCCGGTTCCTCGCCATAAGGCAATGTCAGGGACGTCGACTTAGAAGCAACAGAGATATAAAGAAGTGCGTTACAGTTAGTAGCATGTGCTAAATGATTAGATACCAAAGCGACCTAAATTACATAAGTTAATTAATTAATTAATTAAAGTCCGACCCTGGTTAAACTGGGATTTAAGGGAAGATGATGATGATGAATTAATTAATTAAAGTTAATTAATTAATTCATTAGATACCAAAACACTAGCCGATACCTCTGCATTGAAAGCCTTGATGCCATAGACCCCACAGAGCTCTGCCGCAGATATGACAATACAGCAACGTGTCGAAACAGTAAATATCAAGATTATGGTCAGAGGCTCGCCCGTCTTCCACTGGCAACAGAGGTCCTTTAATACTGTTCTCCTGATCAATCAATCAAACAGTCCGGTCAATCAATCAATCAAGATCAATCGATCTCTTAATCAAGCAATCCATTTCTTGACTAGGTCGATAACAAAATTAAATTATGCAATGATATAAATTACTAAATTAAACCTTTCTTACTAACTGTTAGAATAATGTTATGGCACTTAAAAGTGCCACATGTTATGGCACTTAAAAGTGCCACATGTTGTGGCACTTATATTTAATAGATAGATTAAGCAAAAGTGCCACAGTCCCACAGTTAGTCAATGAAATACGAACTTTATTCATCAAACAATACAAAATCAATGAAGCACGGGTAACACAAGAATATGAATACAACAAATTTTTTGATTATATTCTGAGGTTCTACCACATTCATTGTTCACTAAAACATTTAGTCCTAGTGTTTCACCAAAGAATAAAACAATGATGCTGAATAAGTCAAAATCAATCAATTTAACAGATCAAACATATAAATTGATAACAATAACAGGCATTGAGGATGACAAAGTGCGCCCGTCCCATATATAGTCGAAAGTTATTACTATTAAGTTGTATAACATTTACTGGGATAGCTGTAACTAATTAAATCAAATAAATGTCAGATACCTTTTCTATCAATCTATAAGAAGTATTTATTCAATAACAGCTTGGCCTACTACAGTTAACATTTGACATTAGTTTTGAACATCACATAAAAAAGTAAACCCGCATTATAGTGAAATGATCAACTGTGTTGATGTCTATCACTTTTAAATACCACATGTGTAAACTTTTAGGCAATTTAGACCATTTTCCGTATAACCCGTCCAGTGAATGTCTGAGAATTTACTCCCAGATTAGCACGGTTGGGATTCGAACCCACGAGGGTTCAATTCACCTCAGGATCTCTCATTTAAAACTTCATGACGTTACCCCTACGCTATTAAGACATACTATACCGAATTTAAGAAACAGGATCTATTTATTATACATATATATATATATATATATATATATATATATATATATATATATATGCATATATATATATATATATATATATCTATATATATATATATATCTTTTACATAGTAATAATGTTATTAATTTATAATCAGGTAAAATTGCAACTACATACCCAGTCGCATAATGCTGATGTGCAGGCTAGAATGGCGTTTTTGTGAAAATTATCTCTTATTAGCATCTCCTAAAAACATGAGCAAAATCCATGATGAATGCATTAAGAAAGTAAGAGTGAGCGCACTGCAATTCAATATTGTCGCACCAATTAATTAATTGATCTAATTAATTAAATTAAATAAATAAATAAATTAAACAGATTAAAATTAGGACAAACAACTATAAAATACTAAAAAGTGGGGAAATTTCTTGAAAACAGAATAACCAATCAATGGTTTAAGCTACATTGACCAAAAGCACTGCAAGAACTTAACATTCGCGTATTGCAAGCAGCCGTAAACAAAGAATATATACTCAAAATATATCTTAAGAAAGATATCGACAAATAACCCCGTACCGTCTATAATAGTACTCTTGTTGCACGAAACAGACGCTAAAGCGATAACTTTGAGCGTTTATTTACCTAGCGTTTACTTACATTTTTCTTAGTGTTTACTTAGCGTTTACTCAGACTTTTCTAGTGTTTATTTAGCGTTAACTTAGACTTTCCTTAGTGTTTACCTAGCACTTAGGTAAACATTAAAGAACAATTGCATGTAGAAATAAAGATATTGTGGTAAGGCTATATGAGGCTCTTGTACGGCCCAAACTTGAATACTGCGTTCAGGCTTGAAAGATATTGACAAATTAGAAAGGGTACAAGCCAGAGCAACAAGGCTGGTATTTGACTGTCAAAAACTTAGTTATGAGAATAGATTAAAATTCGTAGGATTAACCTCTTTAAGTGAGAGAAGAACTAGAGGAGATTTAATAGAAGTTTTTAAGATACTCAAAGGCTTCAGCAAAGTTAACCATAGTATTTGGTTTAATTTATCAAACAACAGAAACACAAGGGGACATATTTATAAACTTAATAAATTTAGAAGTAGACTAGATTTAAGGAAATTTTTCTTTAGTCAGAGAGTTATAAATGCTTGGAATAGTTTGCCAAGCGAAGTTGTGGAAGCAGAATCAGTGAATGCTTTTAAAAATAAATATGATAAACATAAGAACATGTAAATTAGATGCTAATTACATGTTCAGTGTTATACATAGGCTACGTATAAATTTGACATACTGACATGAAGTCTGTATGATTTGACTAATATTAATTGGTTTTAGTTAAGAGCATTTTAGTTCATTTAGATTCATTTTAGGTTCATTTAGATTTTAAGAGCATTCTGATGAGTCTTAAACAAGCATATAATTGCTTCCTGACTCTGTAAATGTTATGTTAAAATCCATGAACAAAATAAAAATATTTAGTCTTCAAACAAGATATAAAGCATCTCGTTCACCTCCAATATTTCAAAAGTTATATCGTGCAGGTTCCGGCCACATATTCCTTTTCTCTTGAAGACCACAATGTATCTGCCAAGATTAACCACTGCCATCCATTCCAATATGTTTTCCGTATCCCAATCACTTAATTCCTGCGTTTGATATATAAATATATATATAAAAATATAAAAATTTAAATATAGAAATATATATATATATATATATATATATATATATATATATATATATATATATATATACAGTATATATATATAAATTTAAATATAGAAATATATATATATATAAATTTTAAAAATTTTAAATTTTAAGGTTTTAAAATTTTCACTTTTTTACCACGCTTTTTATCCTAACATTTAAACACCTTTTTATCCTAGAATGTTTTTCCTTTATTTTAACTGGTTGATTTCTTTCTGCTTCACCCACAGAAAGAAATCATTTCCCATTTTTCATGCTCTAGATGTACTTTTATTGCTCGTTCTTTCCATTTATCTTGTTTTAGCCCTCACTACTCCACAAATGACCAACCATTTCACTGGCAGTTCCATTGACCATATTTCTTCCTCATGTAAACTCACTTACCATCCTATAACGCATGCCTCCGTTTGTCAATGCCTTGATTCTTTACCTTTGCCATACTTTTCCAAATCCTATCTTCATGTTGTTTCACTTAATCTCACTTTTAAACGACATTTAAATTTCATTCCTTCCTTTCTCTTAATTCTTGCTGGCGATATTGAATTGAATCCTGGCCCTGTTTCTTCTTCTAACTTATCCACTTACTGTTTCAATATTCGATCTGCCACCACAATTACAAAAAATGTAAACAAACCTGAGTTAATACAACAGTACATTCTTGATGAGTCAATTGATCTTCTCTTTTTAACTGAATCATGGTTACCTTCTGACACTCCACCCCCAGTCCTTAACTCTCTTACTCCTCCTGGCTATTCCATTCTGCACATAGGTCGTTCTTCTGGTCGTGGCGGTGGCATTGCTGCTATTTTTAAGTCTTCTTTTTCTACTTCCCTCGTTAAAAGTTTATCTTTTCCATCTTTTGAGCACATGTTGCTTAGGCTTACTTGTGCCTCTAAATCATATCTCTTTCTAACTGTATATAGACCTCCTTGTTTGTCCAAGTCTGACTTCCTTTCTGACTTCTCATCAGTTCTTGAGGATATTGCCTCTTTACCGTCTTATCATTATGGGTGATTTCAATATACATATTGACTCACATATCGATCACTATTCTTCAGCTCTTTCTACTACACTCGAGTCTTTTGGCTTTAAGCAGCATATTTCTTCTCCTACCCATACCTCTGGTCACATCCTTGATCTGTTAATTACCCGTGACATGACTAAGTTGATTGACTTCGGAGTCTCAGAGTTGTCATTGTCTGATCACAGTGCAATTTTCTGCAAATTGCCTGTGGTCATTAACTCCTTTTCTTCTAGAACTATTAAAAGCTATCGTAAACTCTCCTCCATCAATATTTCTTCATTTTCTGCCGATATTATGGCTTCTTCATTATATTCCAGTCCAACTTCAACTGTTGCTAATTTTACACAACAATTTCACTCTGTGCTTTCGTCTTTATTAGACAAGCACGCTCCTCTCTTAACTATTTCTTGTCGCTCCAACCCGAGGAAACCCTTTATTTCTGATGAAATTCTCGTACAAAAATCCTTGCGTTCCAAACTAGAATCAAAATATAGGAGAGATAAGAAAAATCCTCCTGAAATTCAAAACCCCACGATCAAGGCTAACTACGTTAAACAACGTAAGTTAGTTGATCATATGATCTCCTCCGCCAAGAGTTCTTACTTTAAGAACTTGATCTTGCAGAATCAAAACTGCCCCAAAAAACTTTGGGGAACCCTTGATTCACTGCTTGGTCGCACTATCCCTAAGTCTCTTCCAAATTCCAATTCTCCGTCAACTCTTGCCAGCAATTTTCTTAATTTCTTTGATGACAAAATTACCAGACTCTGTTCTTCTATTCCTCCCTGTCCTGAGACTATTTCATATCCGTCTATGCCAAATCCTCCTCTGCTGTTAAATTTTAAACCTGCTTCTCTTGAAGAAATCCGTCATCTTATACTCTGCTCTACCGACTCATCTTGCTCGCTAGATGCCATTCCAACAAAACTACTTAAATCTTGCATTGATGCCCTCCTACTTCCAATTACCCATCTGGTTAATCTTTCACTTTCTGAAGGAATTTTTCCATCTACTTTTTAAAATGCTGTTGTTTCTCCTCTGCTTAAAAAGCAATCACTTCCTAAAGATGATCTTTCTAGCTATCGTCCCATTTCCAACTTAAATTTCATTTCCAAAATCTTGGAAAAAATAATCTACACTCGCTTATGCAGCCATCTCGAATCTTTTCCTTCTCTATCTTGTTTCCAATCTGCATATCGAAAGCTTCACTCCACTGAAACTGCCTTACTCAGCATTCATAATGACCTTTGCTTAGCCTTAAACTCTCAAAAGGTATCAGCCCTTGTTCTACTTGATCTTTCGGCTGCCTTCGACACCATCGATCATAACATTCTTACCAGTAGACTTAAAACGTGCTTTGGTATCTCTGATTCCGCTTTCTCTCTGATCTCCTATCTTTCTGGTCGCACTCAATCTGTTATTATAGACAATGAACGCTCCCCTGAACTACCTCTTCTTTGTGGTGTGCCCCAAGGATCTGTACTTGGACCTTTACTTTTTTCCCTCTACACTACCCCACTCAGTTATGTTTTAGACAATGCTTCAATAAAATTTCATTTCTATGCTGATGATACACAGCTGTACATCTCATTTTCTAGCTCAGATTCTGACTTGAAATTACAACACCTTTCTTCTGTTCTTGACAAAGTGTGTTCATGGTTTTGCAGCAATCGTCTCTCTGTCAACCCCTCTAAAACTGAATATCTTTTAATCGGCACTCCCCAGCAAAGAACCAAAATTGCCAATTCCTCCATCTATTTTTAAAATCTTGCTCTCACTCCTACTCGCAAAGCTAAAAACCTCGGCGTCATGTTTGATGAAAATCTTGATTTTAAATCTCATATCTCATCTGTCTGTCGTTCATCTTTCTTCCAGATTCGTCAAATCAGACAGATACGGTCATCTCTTGATAAAAATTCATCCATAATTCTTGCCAACTCAATAGTTCATTCTAAACTTGACTACTGCAATTCAGTGCTATATGGTTTACCTTCTTCTCTCATGCGTTTGCAACGTGTTCAAAATACTCTAGCACGTGTAGTCTGTCGATCCTCGAGGCTTCAGGCCACCTCTAGTTCCCTGCTTAATAACCTTCATTGGCTTCCTGTAGTTCAAAGAATTAAGTATAAAATTGCTCTTTTAACTTTCAAAACACTCCTTTTTGGTAAGCCTTCTTACCTTTCTGGTCTCCTAATCCAATATCAACTTTCTCGTAAGCTTCGTTCTTCCGATACCAAACTGCTCGAAATTCCTAATATTCTCACTTCGTTAGGTAGATTCTTTCTCCGATCCTCCTGTTTGGGAAACTCTTCTGCCTCTGATCTTCGGTCATGCTCTACTACTTCACTTTTGTTGTAGTGAAAACAATCTCTTCCCCCATAGATTGGGATTTCATCTTGTTGATGTTTTTTTGCTCACCGGACGGTATTATTATTGTTTGGATTCATTTTTCAGCAATGTTTTTTCAGATCGTTGGGTGTGGAACCGATTTGTAGTGGATGTGATGGGGGACGTCATGACTATCATCCTTGTATGAGGAAACGGACGGTTTTAAACCTTTATTCGTAGTACATTAGTATTATATATTATATATATGAGATATCTAATATAATACCGTATATATAAGATATATATATACCGTATAGTATTATATAAAGTATTATATATCTATATATATTATATATGTTATATATATAGATACAGTACCAATTTAAATCTAGATATATATATATATATATATCTATATATAGATATCAGATATATAATATATATATATCTATAATATATATATATATATAGATAATAGATATATATATATATATATATATATTTAAATAATATACAATAGATATATTAAATATATATAATTAATAGTTAAATATAATAATTATAATATTATATATATATATATATATAGAATAATATTATATCATATAATATATATATATATAAATAGTATACAATATATATATATATATATATAATTAATAATTAAATATATATATTATATATATTATATATATATATATATATATATATATATATATATATATATATATTATGTCCATCAATTTATCAATAGTAAAATAAGTCGAGGTATTACTTGCAAGGTACAAATGTCATAATTAATTCTTCTACACCTACAAGTTCAAAAGTTGTACCTGTTTGTTTCGGTCACTATCACCACTATGTTATAAAATACCTACTTTTAATGCCTCTGAAATCGTAAGTGGAGTGGTAAAATGGACAACAACGAATTTAAAATTTAATGCACCGTTATTGTACTGCCAAAAGTAGCATGAACGGCAGCCTCTGCAGACAGACAAGCACAAATTCTGATATAAGACTACAGAGTGACCGTAGTAGGGCATTGACTGAGAAAGACTGGATTTATTTTAATTTTTAAATATATCTCTCTCTCTTTCTCCTAAAGCACTGCCTACTGGCAGGTCCATGGTATATGAAGCCTCCACTCTTCTCTGTCTTGCGCTTTCCTCTTCATTTCCACAGTCTTGAGTGGATCTTTAAATCGTCTAACATACCTTATCTCGGCCTGCCCATGCCTCTTTTTCCTTACATTCTACCTTCTATGACCTCTATTAATAGAACTTCCCCCTTTAGGATGTGTCCTATCCAACTCTTCTTCCTAATTCTTAATACATTAAATAAAATATATCTATATTGCTAGATTCAAAACAATTTGCATTTCAAACCATCAAATTACTGCAGAAGGCCATCCATCACTATGAAATTCCCTGAACATTTCTGTGTCTTACTAAGCTTTCGCTTGTTTATGACACGTGTAGTTAACCGCAAGTTTATTCCTGGACACAACTTGGAAGAAATTTATAAATATAATTTAAATACAATATATTTAAGTCTCAAATAGGGGATTGACTGCTTTATGATATGATTTAGGACAGAGAGTATTTGAGACAGTCTATTTGTTACGTTCTATTCAATAATTACGAATTAAAATAAATTAATATTACGAATTTGAATAAAATAATAATTATGAATTAAAATAAATAATTAGAAAAGCATTTTCGATACAAGCGGTCGACTGGAGGCAGGCCTACCACTTTTTGATTGTAAACGAGCGGGGAGAGAGGCGGAGCCTGTGGTTGACAGATGTTTGCCGTGCTCGTGGAAGTCTTGAGTAATTGTTCACATTCGACGTGGTAACACTGTCCACAACCTGGGAATAAGAAACAAGCTCAAAATCTAAAACCAAAACAACCGCAAGTATTGATGAAGAAATATTTTATGAGGAATAGTTTAGGAGGTGCATCAAACAGATTGAAACTCCAAAATAAATGAATAGAATAATCTTTACAAAATACAGATACAGTGAAAGTTAAATTGGTCAAAGCCAAGTTTAAAAAGCAAAAAATGTTAATGTTAATGGCAGTTTCCTCACTTGAAAGCGATGTCAGTGAAAGATGAGCCCAGGATTTGAACCCCGCACATACTGATCTGCAGTCAAATATCTTACCGACATTGCCACTGGCTCAAGCCAGTAGCGATGTTAATGTCAACTTAATTAGTTAATGAGTTAACGTCAACTTCCTATCTCGAAAGTGTGTAAGTAATGGGAAGAGTACTGGATTTGTACTCTGCACCTACTGATCCGCAGTGGGACAACTTGCTAACGTGCTAGAGGCCAAGATCTACAGTAAAGTTTTTTAAGTTGTCAGATATTGCAACCTCAACATTCTCGGATACATCACAATGCTCAAATGAGTTCAGCAAGCAAGTTACTCAATGTTATAATTATATGTCTTAGTAAACTTATGTATCCTTTTCCGTCTCTCAGTGTACTGCCCAATGGCAGGTCCATAGCATAAAACTCCTCTACATATTTATATCATTTCCTTTTCATTTCGAATTCATATACTAATACATTATCAAAACATCTAGCATCCCAAGTCACGGTCTTCCCCTAACTCTCTTCCCTCCATTCTCACCTCAACTATCTCCTTTAATCTTTTATATCCCATGGTTATAAAACAAAATTTAAAACATTCAAAACTAAATTGGAATAAAAAAATGCAAGAGCAAGTACAACTAACCCGTGCACTGTTTCCCAATAGGACCAGTTCCCCAGATATAATCTGCGCCTAAAATCACCAAGCAAGCAATATACAGTTATAATTAATAATTATAATTAATAAAACTATAATGTATTAATTATATAAAAAAATTTAATCTCATCAAACTAAACTTTACTCTATGGCACAAATATCCTATTTCAAATCCAATATATATAGTAAAATAAAGTAGAAATTTAAATTAATTTGTTCTAATTTTAAAGTTATGCTGGATTTAGCTTGGACTGTGTATATCTACAAAGCACTTTTTACACAACAACATAGAGTAGAAAAGGGTGTTTTGTCAGGGATAAAAACCGTATTTGGTCAAGGTTAACAACCACGTTTTGTCAGGGCTAAAAACCACGTTTTGTCAGGGTTAAATCCATGTTTCGTCCAGTTTTAAAAGTGTAAAAACCACGCTTTGTCCAGTTTAAAAGTAGTGTTTTGTCAGGGTTAAAAAACCACATTTTGTCATGGTTAAAAACCGTGTTTTGTCAGGGTTTAAACCATGTTTTATCCAGTTTAAAAACATTTTTTTCAGGGTTAAAAACCGTGTTTTGTCAGGGTTAAAAACCACGTCATGCCTCCGTTAAAAACCACACTTTTGGCCGATGAAATTAGATATGAAACAAGTCTTGATAATTAATGGCAGAGTATGTGGTCTCTAACCATCTCAGACGCCATATTACTGCCATGTTATAGGCTACATTATGGTGAGGATAAAACAGCCATTTGTGAAGGGATTAACTTGTTAATCAATGGTATGCTCTTAATAGTGTGTGAAAAGCAACCCTTGAGCAGGAATATGTACATTGGACCTGCCAATTGGAAGAATACTAGACAGCAATAGTAGAAATACTTTTTAGTAGACACAATTACTCTAAATTACAACAAAATTAGATAAAAAGAAGAATATAACAAGAACACTTACAGTAGGCGCAGAGCACAGGTCGAACAAAATAGACTTGTTTAAGTTTGTGACTTCGATCATCATCTGAAAGAATGGGCATTATATTAAATTTTGATATACAAATTCTGAGGATTTAAGTTTAAACATTAGTATCATTTAGAAATTCACCATGTTGGGACTTTGTAACTGTAATTATTATTATTACAATGTCTCAATAAAGTATAATAAATAAAGTCTTGCAAGTATATCAATTTGAATAAAGAGCACAACCAAGATATTACTTTATACAATTCAAACATTTTAGGAGAATTTACTGTTCAAAATGTAAAATATTAACCCAATTTAGAACTTTAATGCAGATCAAATCGAATCAAAGGGCATTTGACGATGTTTTGTATTCCTTTTGCCTGTTTGTACGCATTTTGCATGACATCTTTCTTTTCTTAAATAAATATATATAAAATGTTCCTCCTCCTCGTAGAGAAGTTAGACAGTTTCATATTACAAATAACATTTGATAGTACAGACAAAAAAAGTAAACATGCATTAAAGTTAAATGATCAGCTATGTTGATATCTATCACTTTTTAATACCACATGTTTAAATCATTGGGCAATTTAGACAATTTTCCATATAACCAGTCCATTGAATGTCGAGATTTTACTCTCAGATCAGTGCGGCTGGGATTCAAACCCATGAGAGTTCAATTCATCCCAGGATCTGTCATTCAGAACTTCGAGACATTACCCCTACGCTATGGAGTACTATCTAAGTAAGTATGTTTATTATAAGTATTTTATATATGAAGACAGAAATGAGTGTTGCTGCTTAGTATAAAGTTCCACTCATATGCACACATTTTTTACTAGTTTAGATTTTAATTTAAACATAATTTTGGTATTTTGCCTATTATTACTATTGAACTCTTTCTGTAAAGTAGTCTCAAATACTCAGGCCATGACACTGCTATAAGTTTTCATTGTTAATAACAATTGTTAATGGAGACATTCTAATAGTTACCACCAATGGCTGGTTGTCTCGAAGGTCTCAAGGGTCTAGTTGGTCTTGCCCTTGGCTTCTCAACGACATATTCTTTAGGAACAAAACCAACATCTCCAGATCTATGATTTTTGCCATATAACCATCCTGTAGCGAAACAATACGTAATAAAGACAAAATACCACTATTATTCACTACCACTATATTACCACTATATTACCACTACATATACCACTATATTTCTCAGTCTGAAGACATAGTTTAGTTAAGGCTTGAACAGATTACTTTCGATGTATCGGGCAAACATGATACTAAATTGGTCGTTTGACTGGAAAGTAATAACTTTATTAAACACTACTATCGACATTTCATCTTACGTATATACATGTACAATACATGCATATACTTACATATTTACTAATCAAATCATTTTTTGTTTTATATTCTCACTGGCTTGACAATGAGCCAATACCTGTCATACCTGATACCCGTCAATAGTGTTCTAGGTGAATTGCCAGGTATTATATGCATAATATATAGATAACGTATATCTATCCAATTAGTCGAACGAGTCAGCGTTACACTAAGTTGGTCTCCTATGTATTATTTGAATTAAGGTACAACTATTAAGTGCTAGCAACAGCTGAGGTAAATCAGGCAGATTAAAGAAATTACCTTCATTATCATTACTTTCCTGGGCTCTATCAACTTCAATGGTATCTCCGACTTCTATGGCGATACAAGTATCATGCCCGTCGTGATCAGCAGGATCATATTCAAGCTTAGCTTCGTATAATATAAATCTACTCAAACTAGCCATTTCCTAAGTGTGGTATCATTAATTCCCGAGCAAACTCTTTTCACATCCTTGTAAATTAGTAACTAAGTGTGTCCTTGCTCGTCCTGATCTAATCCATTAAAGACTCATTGGTGTTACGATACTGCTCGTGAAGTACAGGTTAAATAATCACTTCTGATCAGATATTCATAAATATCGATTTTCATTTATTTTCATTAGAATATAATTGTTAGGCAAAAATCCAAAGTTATGACAACTTTATAAGTAAACATAAACACGGAAGAAAAACATAAAATTCATTTCATTTTCTTCTTTCATAAGTTTCATTTATATGAAGATCTTTTATTCGTCAAAATTGACAACTAAGTATATAATTAATATTATATAATAATATTATTATTATATAATATAATAATAACAACAACAGCAATTAGAGTGCTACAGTCATAAAAGAGTAAAAAGTAAACACGCATTATAGTGAATAATCAACTATGTTGATATCTATCACTTTTAAAACCACATGTTTAATCCGTTAGGCAATTTAGACCATTTTCCGTACAACCAGTCCAGTGAATGTCCAAGATTTTACTCTCAGATCAGCACGGCCGGGATTCGAACCCACGAGGTTGCAATTCACCTCAGGATTTGTCATTTAAAACTTCATGACGTTACCCCTACGCTATTATGACATTCATCATTGACAACATCGAGCACCATTGAGCCAAAATCAAGCCGACGAGCAAAAAGAAGGTCCAAAAGCGGTGCAAACTTCAAAATCCAGAGTTAAATTAGTCCAGAGTAAATGGAATTAAAGAAAAGGAGGTTTAGGTGCCAGTCGCAACTCATGGTCACCGGATGGAAAAGAGAGATGGAAAAGATATGTCTTCAACTGCCTATAGAACTGTTTATAGGAAAGCAGAGGCCGATGTGTTTCAAACGAAGACTTCCGAAGATTGTACTCAATGTACCTGAGTAGGCCTACATTGAGCATTCAGAATTTCCCAACTACAAAATCTCGTTTCTTTTGGTTTTGCTCCGTAGGATTGGTCATATCTTTGGGCTTGGTCACATTTTCATAGTGCTCGCTGTTGTCATGGACAAAAGCTACGCTATTTGCGCTATTATTACGCTATTATGAATAGAACTCTCGTGGGTTCGATTCCCAGCCGCGCTGATCTGAGAGTAAAATCTCGGACATTCACTGGCCTGGCTACACGGAAAATGGACTAAATAGCCTAACGGATATAACATGTAGTATTAAAAGTGATAGATATCAACATAGTTGATCATTTCACTATAATGTGTGTTATTATTATTTAGAATGTCTAAATAGCATAGGGGTAACGTCATGAAGTTTTAAATGACAAATCCTGAGGTGATTTAAATCCTCGTGGGTTCGAATCCCGGCCGCGCTGATCTGAGAGTAAAATCTCGGACATTCACTGGACTGGTTATACGGAAAATGGTCTAAATTGTCTAACGGATTAAACATGTGGTTTTAAAAGTGACAGATATCAACATAGTTGATTATTCACTATAATGTGTGTTTAATTTAATTTTTAAAACGTACAGTTAAATGTTATCGTTGTCATTCGTTTGAAACGTTGGCGTCCTTAACTACACACTGTATTAAATCTCGATAGATTTTCTAGTTAACATTATTTTATTTTTTTTATCAGTTATGTATCAAATATCTAATTATTCATGATTACGGCTATCATTAGAGTTAGGAGCAGAGTTTGACGAGTTGCGATGATTAAAACGTTTATCATTCATTTTTTTGTTATTAGAAATTACAATTGATTTAATAGCTTTAATATAAAATAGCCGAGCAAGTAAGAATTCAATGCAAAAATTTATGCAAATTCATTTTCTTAATTTTAAGAATGCTAGAAATAAAACATTAATGTAACTAGTCTAGGTAGCAAATTTACAACTAACATGCAAACTATAAAATGCATCTTTGTGTTTTGAAGAAATAGACTGAAGTGGTAGGCTATATGCCAGTATATGGTTTAAATCAGTAAATTTTCCTAAACAAAATTAAGTATAACTTATTTTTGTGTAGCAAATCAAAAATGTGTTGAAACATATATGAGCTAAACGAAGGAGTTAGCGATGGAGAAAAGGGCGCCCTACAGAAGTCAGGCCCCAGCTACAAGCGCAACGAAAGCACTACTGGAGAAAGCATCGGCACAATTGAGAGGGGATAGATTTCTAAGTTCAGCTACTGAATCCAAGGACAATGAAGTAGATGTATGTATTAGAGGACCTACTAATTATTAGTTTCATATTTTGTAATCACATTAGTTATTAATGACATGTTGTCTATATAGTCATTTGTTATGTTAGTGTCAGAAAGAGGTTAAATGAGTAAGTGCGCAGATTACTTCACTTTATTTTAAACATTAAATCGATATTCAGTTACTATAGAGATTTTGACTATATTTCAGGAGTACCTGAGTACATTGACTAAGAAGCCCACTGTGGAGCCACAGTGGGATAGATTTGGGGAGGAGGATGATTTAGTTGCTGAGGATAAGATCTCGGCACCTATAAAAGGATCATCTTTAACCGGAAAAGGCAGTATATTTCTGAAGAAGCCCATGGAATCATCCCAAGATCAGTCACAAACAAGAGGTACGATATTCTTAATTCAGCTTCAAGAACTGAATTAGATATTTATTTTCTAGATGCTAAGTTCATATTAACCAGCTTGTGTGTCTGAAATCATCTGTTATCTTCGTCAGAAATTTATAGCTCGACACCTGTTTCATAATTCAGGCATTGTAATATGTAATTGATGTGAAGTGTGAAATATGGTGGATAATTTTAAAATCCCTTAAACTGGATATTGTGTAAGAAAGCGGATTAGTTTGAAAAAAAACATTGTAAGATAATTGACAAAGCAGTGATTAATTTAAGCAATGATGTTTTTGGGCATAATTCTGAAGTTACATAGCTGCATGAGATTTTTCTTTTAAACAAGAATATGGCTTTTAAGAAGCAAAATAATTCCTTAAAGTAACTATTGCCCATCACTAATATAATTGAAGCACTCTCATAAGGCCTTAGGAAACCACCTCAGAAGCCATATTTTTCCAAGCGAGTAGCAGTAATATATATATAATATAATAAATAAATAAATAATAAAAAAATATATATATATATATGTATACATACATATAATAAAAATCTAGACATTTTTTAGCCTAAAACCTTAAAACCTACAAACTAAAAACCTAAAAAACTTAAAACTTAATTATTAATCACCTAAACCACTATCCTAAAGTTGTGATGAGTTCAACATGTTGATCCCATACTGAGTCTGAGAGCCGACTGTGAGTAGGAATATGTACCTTGGACCTGCCATTTGGCTGAACACTAGAGAAAGTGTTCTCTCTTAGTGCACTTCCTACTGGCAGGTCCATGTTATATAACACCTCCACTTATCTTTATCTTCCGTTTTCCTCTTCATGTCCACATACGAGTGGATTTTTAAGTCATCTATAACATTCCTTTTGATATTCCATTATTCTTGTGGTATTCTGCTTTTGACGAGGCTGGCTCCCTATGCCTTCCTGAGCTTCGACTAACATTTACTGGGCAGGGGCGTCATTCCCTGAGAAAATTATCCAGTATACCCTAGGAGAGAGTTACAATAAGCTATTGCTCTTTAATGTTAATAGGTTTACAGGATTCCCACAGGATCACCTCTGCTAGCTCTAGAGCCGCTTCTTCAGTTAGTGATAAAGTTGGTGAAGTGGTGAAGAAGTTTGCCAAGAAAGCCGAAGGAACCGGTTCAGCTGGACGCAAAACCGGTTCAGCGGGATTTCCTTACACTCAGCCGAGTGACAGCGATTTGGATTTGAGTTTAGATGAAGATGTGTTGAGAGACGTGCAACGTCTAAATAAGAAACCTCTTGTGAAGCCAAATGGTATGAAAGCGGTTGCACAAACATTTTAGTTAATATGCAAAACTGCAGAAATGTATTTGTGGCAGACTTTTCTTGCTTTTCGAGACTGTAGTAATTAATGTGCTGCTCCAATTTATACCTTATAGTTATTTTACTTTTTAGTTTTGAGCTAATTGTAGCAATCTCGTACTGGAATGTTGATGTATCTTAAGTTATGACACTTGGTAATGGATCTATTTATGTATTGAAAGCCGCATTCTGAGTTTGATTGGATAAAATCTAGATGAGTCTTCATCAAGCTTCTCAAGCTTGGTGAAGCCAGTCCCAATATGCTAAATAATATGCAGTTAGCTGCATATTAAATTAATTTCAGTAAATTAATTATCGTCCTAACTCTTTTTGGTCTATTTTCTAGTTTGTTAATTATCTATGATAATAATTATAAGCTTTTAGATTCAACACAAGGTTTCCTTTAGTATTGATTCCGCAACCATTTGGCTGAACAATAGAAATTTTTCTCTGTTCTGAAGTCTATAGTAACTGAACTGAACACCGTAGCTTATCGGCTACGGTGTTCACACACAGATCAGTAGTTGCAAAGCTCAAATCCAGTGCTCTCCTCGCCAATATGAATACAGGAAACTGACGTTAAACTTGAATAAATTTGAGCTCAATAGAAATGAAACGATTCAAATATTACAGTCTAATATTTAGCACATAGATATATTAAAGTAATTTAACTTAACTTAACTATGCTGGTTTGGAAAGTCACAATGACTTGTAACACCAGTTTAAACGTAATTTCATACTTCAATACATAGAGACCGTAAAGGAAAAAACACAAACCTTGACAAGTTGATAGGCTTCAAAAGAAGAACATAAGAAAAACTAAACACTCATCAACAAACCACACACACATAAGTACCTCACATATCAACTTACACACAGGTACACAACTTGCCTGGTATTTATTAGAAATTGATGCCTAGAGATATTTACGGATTGGTTTGTGTACAATTTGTTTTATCACGTGCGTCCTATCTAGCAGCCGCGTCTACTCAGCCAGTCGCTGAGAGATCAAGAACCCAATTAGATCTATCTACAGATGAGGCAAGCAGTCCCACTGACGTAGGAAGATATCCTGCCGCCCAGTTCCTGAAGAAACAAGCTTCAACTGGAACTGCCTCAAAATCTGTCTCACTGGCAAGTCATGTGAAGAAAATCTTTGCAACGGGTTCTTATTTGTAATAAATAGTAATTAATGTACTTACTATTTATGTACTGTTAGAATTTATATTGTTGTATATATATAGAATTTTAATTTTTATATCTATTCTTGTACATCCATACTACTATCCCGATCCACTAAGTCATGGTTAGAGTCTAGTTTAGTTAACTGTTAAATAATAATAGTTAATGTACTTACTTTTTATCTATACTGTTAGAAATGCCATTGTTTCATATTGTTTAATTGTTTATATTTACATCTTTTGTTTTATATCTTCTATATCCATTGCTATATCGATACCCTAGCTAAACGGAGATCCAAGTCATACAATTGCCAACAATTGTATGACTACCAATGGTTTTACTGTAACTGGTAATGTAATAGTAATTTTTTGTATTTCAGACTCAAGTAGCCTCTGCTATAGCTACTAATTATGGTATTATCGAACAGAGCTATTGCTCTTTTATGTTAGCCTCTTTTGTATTGTTATTTGTTTATCTAACTACATGCACGTTCCTATTGTTTGTATAATCAGTGCTATGATGAACAAACAAATGATACTAATACGCTAAAAAAAGATTCTTGTGAAATATAATTTTTTTCTAATCTTCGTTTATTTTTGATATGCAGGTGACAAGAAATCAGAGCAGTCTGTCCAGCCTGGTGGAAGAGGATTCCGAGCACCTCTCGACACAGATGACGAGTCTCTGGCTGACTATGTGGAAGGCCTTTCTAGCGCCAGCAGTGTCAGTGCTGTCAGGTCACCTAGGAAAAAATCCAAAGTAAGAACAAATAAATAAAAAATAAGAAAAGATCCCAAAGGTGTTGGTATGTTATTCGTAATTCCGCGCTGGCTGCAAATACTGCGCCAACAAAAGGCAACGATTACTAATAACCATGGTGAAGAGAAGAATGGAGGAAATAATGAAAACTACAAAAACAGAAACTAAGAAAGGAAACTATGTAGCACATGCGGTATGTCATTTGTGTAGCAATACGACCAAAAAAAGTAGTTCTTTGAATTTCTCTTCATTTACAGCAAGGAGGAATAGAATTGTAGAGGAACTATTGTAGTTTCTATATTTTTTATGTGATTTGTTAGTGATATAGGCTACACCTATGAGTTTGATGTGTGTATTATGTATGATTGTTATTTTAGAAAATTTAATTAGTTAAATAATATTTAATTTTCAAATAGAAATTTAGAGAATATATAGTAGATTCTATTTTTGTATATGATTTGTTAGTGATATATACATGTACAATTTTGATGTGTTTATTATATATGATTATTTTCATGTGACGTGCTAGCGATATGCATGATTTAGCTATATATGATATGTTAGTGGTGCTTGATTTTTCTATGGTATTTTTCTATATAATTTTTCAAAGTTATAATTTTGGTTGTTATAACAGATTTTCTCTACAATTCTACACAAGTAAAATGTGTTTGTGCGTGATGTAGTATCTCTAAAGGAAACTACTTAAAGTTAACTAGTTACATGTTCTCATTAAAACTCTGCTGAATGGTGAACTACTGTGTGTGTGTGTGTATGTGTGTATATATATATATATATATATATATATTTATATATATATATATATATATATATATTTATATATATATATATATATATATAGATATTTATATATATATATATAACTTTTTATTATTATTATTATACAAATTATATATATATAAATATATATAAATATATATAAATATATATAAATATATATATATATATATATATATATATATATATATATAACTTTTTATTATTATTATTATTATATAAATTATATATATATATATATATATATATATATATATATATATATATATATATAGCTGTTAAATATATATATAAGAATATATAATATATATAGAAATAATCATATTGTTTGAATGTCAATTGTTATGCAGAATCCTCAGCGTGGTCCTAGAAAATCTTCAAATCTAAACCAGTCTTCTCATAGAGGTCCTGTCCATTACGAGGAATCTATCAGCGAAGCAGAGTCTGAGAACTTTAAAAGTAGGTACCTAATAGGTATCGGTAGGATGGTCTAATAGATAACATGCTTGCCTGAAAAGCAAGAGGCATTGGTTCAAATCCAAGCTGGAGCGTCTCTGACACTATCCCTTGTGCTACGGAAGCAGACTTTCATTTAAACCTAGATTTATAGCTTTAATTAAATAATTAATTTATTAATGTATGACACGCATATGCATTCCACATTCCGCATTCCATTCCACATTTAAGCGAATGGAAAAGTCTCAAATAGGGGATTGACTGATGGACAATATGATGTAGGACAGAAAGGATATAGTTTATTCAGTCTTCTTGTTTGCTCTATCAACCATTCACGTGTTAGAAATAATCGTTTAACTGGTCTGTTGTTTATAGCAAACATACAAGCGTTGTTAATAAACACTCCCCTTGTTGATTTTTTATTGTGAACATAAAAGAGTTACTAGTTATTAAAAGTAAAGCTGGTATTGTTAATGCTAACGTCAGTTTCTTCACTCGAAAGCGATGTCAGTGACGGGATAGCCCAGGATTTGAATCCCACACATTACAGATCCGCACATCTGATCTATTAGTCATTGTGAGAGAGAGAGATGTGTTTATTTCAGCATCACATTGTTATTGTTATGTTATTGTTTCATCATTGTTATTGTTATTATTCACCATTCAAATGATTGATTGATCACAGTAAACATTCAGGAGCTGGACTCACTAGACTATATTGAAGACAGCAGTCTCTCTCTCAGTGTTACCTCTCCTAAAAAATCCACTCCATTCAAAGCGCAGCAGAACGCACTCAACAAAAACAACGACACTAAAAACAACAACACTAAAAACAACAACACTAAAAACAACAACACTAAAAACAACAACAAAGCAATCAATAAGATCCGCGGCGACAGCATTCTCAACAAGTTCGGGGTTCGAAGCGTCGACGAGCTGACGGCTGAGGAGGATTCGGATGAAATGAGAATACCGGAAGCTCTGGACGAGAGTGATTATGATTTGGGCCCGCAGTCTCGCCCGGTCGTCTCCCCTAAACCAGCTCTACGCTCAATCCTCTCCCCCCCCCCCCGCTCTGTCACCCCCCGCTCCAGTCGATCCAGGGTTAGGCTCATGGACGAACTGGTTGAGATCCGGTCAAGGTCGCCCAGCCCGGAACCGGTTGAAACAGGTCGTAGATCACGAGGGTCACGTGCCAGAGGAAGGTCTTCCTCGGTTGGTAGCGAGGTGGTCGAAGAGAGGCAGTCCAGTAGGAGAGAGAGTGACTCGGCCATACAGACAGTGATGGAGAGTGAGACAGACGCTGCGTCCAGTGTCAGGTGAGGCTTTTTATTATTATTATTATTATTATTATTGTTATTATTTTTATTGTTATTATTACTTTTACTACCAATATTATTAATAATTTTTACTATTAAGCAGGTCTAATTTGATTGATAATTATTATTATTATCACTACTACTATTATTATTACTGTTATTATTATTATTACTATTATTATTATTATTATTATTAACTACGAAAACTTATATAGCAGTGTCATGGCCGAACTCGGTCTTTGTGACTACTTTACAGAACGAGTTATAGTTATATCTCCCAACAAAAATAATATTTTATTACTATATTACTCTTTATATTTCTTTATGTTGTTTACCCTGTTTAGTGCATATCGAACGAGTCATTTTATTTTCGTATTTAAAGTCAATAGATCAGTTCGGTAATTGAAAACATATTTTGTTGCATGTTAACACTAGTTTGTTTATGTTGACATCTGATACATATATTTACATGTAAATGTAATGAGTCAACATGCGTGCATTATAACTTCGTTATAATGCACGCATATCGTTATAATGGGTGAAAGAGTTAAACTATAAGTGTTAAGTTATTCTTTAATTAATATCCGTATAGTAGGTTGTAAAGTAAATAACATTATTAAAGAAAGCTTGTATTAGAAATTTTATGAGGAATTAAAGCTAAAAAAATCTAAAGCTAAGGTTAACGTCAGTTTCCTCACTCGAAAGCGATGTCAGTGACAGGCGAGCCCAGGATTTGAACCCGCATCAACTGATCCGCGGTCGAGTATCTTACCGACTTTAAATTAGTATACCGACTTTTTAAATTAGTATCTTACCGACTTTGAATTAGTACATTTCAATGGTATTCTATGCAGTGTTTACGTTTTTTGTCCACTGTTTACATTTGGTGTCCACGATGTTCTATTTATAGCTATTACCGAAAAGATCTATTGCTGCAGAAAATAGAGCTTGCCAAAAAAGTAGCTTGACCAAAGACAGGTTTGGTCAAGCTACTTTTGGTTGCTTGCTTTGGTTGATTTGATGTACAAATATACATCGTGACTTATATGCAATCTGTATTTAATTTTCAGAAATTTTGTGCTATGACCAGGGCGTGCAAAATATAAATATGTAAAATATTGACTACGTATAATTTTTATCTTTGAAAATTACTTTTCTTGCACTTGTTAGTTTATTCATTAATTTCCGGTCGACGCGTGTTTCATTTGATTGATTGATTGATTGATCGATTGATTGATTGATTTACTGATCGATTGATTAATTGATTGATTGATTGATCGATCGATTGATTGATTGATTGATTGATTGATCGATTGTATGATTGATTGATCGATCGATCGATTGTTTTGATTGATTGATTGATTGATCGATCGATCGATTGTTGGATTGATTGATCGATTGATGGATTGATTCAGATCTGACAGCGAGTCTGAGTCCAGCAGCAGGAGATCTGATCACGGAAGAGCACACCGTCGATCATCTAGAGCTAGCTCCGCCCACTCCTACTCAGATGATTTCACTGGGGACCAGAGCACGAGGGATAGTTCACCAGTGAGCGAGTCTCAGGGTAGGGATAGTTCACCAGTGAGTGAGTCACAGAGCCTGTCGCAACAGTGGACCAACTCCTATACAGATGATGACGAACGAAGTGATGTGTCCTTACCTCTGTCTCCGTCTAGACGGTATGTCTATTTGTATGTCTCTCGGTGTCTCTCTGTGTGAGTGTGATTCTCTCTCTCTCTCACTGTTTCTCTCTCTCTCTCTCTCTCTCTGTTTATCTCTCTCTCTCTCTCTTTCTCTCTCTCTCTCTCTCTCTTTCTCTCTCTAATCGCAACAGTGGACCAACTCCTACACAGATGATGACGAGAGAAGCTATGTGTCCATACCTCTGTCTCCGTCTAGACGGTATGTCTATTTGTATGTCTCTCGGTGTCTATCTCTGTGAGTGTGATTCTCTCTCTCTCTCTCTCTCTCTCTCTCTCTCTCTCTTTAAATGTATCATCATTTGTTTCAATCGTTTTCTTTATTGAAATCCCACTCTCTCTCTATCTCTAGTCTCAAATAGGGGATTGGCTGGTGGTGTGGTATAGGACAGAGAGGATTTGAGACAGTCTATATGTATGCCGACCCTGGTTAAACTGGGATTTAAGGGATGATGATGATGACGATGCTGTATGGTGTGTCTTGACGTCCCTGACATTGCCTTATGGCAGGATTCGGACGTTAAATTTTTATTGATTGATTGTATGTTTAACGTATTTCTGTTTCTAGACGGCGCGAGAAGGTGAAGGACACTTCAGTACAGACAGGTCTGGACACAGGTCTCCAGTATCACTGGCTGACTCCCGTAGAGTACGAGGTTCTCGCTGGAGTCCAGTACGGTCAGTCCTTCGTCGATACCTCATCAATCGCTGCCACAGTCGTCAGCTCCGACGCTCTGGAGGGTTCGTCTCTGTTTAATCCCTGATTGCTGCGTCGATGTTCTTCTGTCTTGAGACGATCTTTTGTAACTTTCGGCTTTTTCTATTTGCTATCTTTTCGGCTGGAGCCAGTGGCGAAATCGGTAAGATACTCGACCATGGATCAGTATGTGCGGGGTTCAAATCCTGGGCTCGCCCGTAACTGATATCGCTCTCGTCATAGAAGGTAAGAATGGAAGGAAAAAGAGGCAGGGACAGGCCGAGATTAGGTATGTTAGATGATTTAAAGACCCACGCCTATGTGGAAATGAAGAGGAAAGCGAAAGACAGAGAAGAGTGGAGGCGTTATATACCATGGACTTGCCAGTTGGCAGTGCACTGAGAGAGACAGCTATGACGACCTATATCCCCTCTACTCTAGCTCTCAACGAAACAGTTTGTATCCGTTCTATTGTATTGTTACAGCGATGACGGCCTATAGCCCGGCTACCCTAGCTCTCAACGACATGCTGAGGATGCAGCTAGATCTCACCAGGCAGTTCATGACAACACAGAAACGCCTCTATCAGAGTCTCGTGCAGTCCATCGATACGTCGTACCAGTACACAACGCTTCAGGACACCAAAGAGGTGATAATACATCGGCCTATGATAATTTAGAGTTTAATTTGCATAATAGTGAACAACAGTAATCATCACCATCTTCCCTTTAATCCTAACTTAACTAGGGTCGGGATACGAAAGAACTTTCTCCACTCCTCTCTGTCCCATACCATATCATGACATCAGTTAATCCTTTATTATTCCATTGGTTTTGGACAATTTTGTAGCACTTTCTGGAGCATAGGCGCTCTCAAACCGAAAACTCTTTCTGACGTTGGTTTGGATCTTAGTGATTTAGTACACTAATGAAATACAGTAATAAAACTAATAGTTGATTATAATAGTAATTATCTACTTTTTGCATTTGTGTTTTTCTTTAATTTGCGTGTCTAATCTCTTTAGATTAGCGAGAAGAGCCCTTAGCAGAGAAGATACTCTTTATAGTAGATTATATAGGTATTACAGTTGAAAGCCCATGTTAACGTTAGTTTCTTCTCTCGAAAGTGATATCAGTGACGGGCGAGCCCTGGATTTGAACCAACACATATCCGCGGTCGGATATCTTACCTACATCGCCACTGGCTCCTGCAGTGGCGATGTCGATATAATGCATGGCTAAGTCAGTAATTAATAGTTTGGATATGATATCCCGTGTACTTTTGCATGTAGTATTTAGCGTGGAAATACATCATTCATTGAATAATATTGACACGTGTTAGTTTTGGCCATGGTAGCTAAAAAAGCTTTAAATGGCTTCTTCTGTGTAATGCACCGGTTTTCTGAAAACACTGCAGCTGTCAATGTTACATCGTTATTCTGAAAAAAGGCCCCAGCCATTTGTGACTGCAGAAATCTGCGTAAGTCGAGGAATGGCAATGAACTGTTAAGAAGCATAAGCCAATTTAGTCTTCAATGTATTAGTGTTTAATTAGATCTTCACTCATGCTTTGTCGAGATATTCGGGAGCGTATGAATCATGTTAAAGACTCTGACGTTATCCTTGTACCATGGAATCACGAATTTTGTCGGTAGTTTACAGGTGTTAAATATTTAATATAATCAATTAAATTTATTCTTTTACAGTTCATACGAAAACATCGAAAGCCAAGAAGTTCGTACAATCAGATTCTGAAAGAAGTGAAAGAAGAAATGGGAATTGCTTGAGAAATAACTACAAAATATAATGTCTCAACCATATTTTTCTCATCGCATAAATGGCTTGTTTAATGTAGAATGCTATTGAAGAAAGATTATTTGTAAAAGTTTACTGTTAGATCTAGACAAGCAAAACAACTATAGTATTATAGCGTTGTCAGAAACGAAAGTTCCAAAATTAATTTCTATTTACATGAACTGAGCCGGTGGTTTTTTGACAAGTTGTACAACAGCGGATAAATAGGGTTCAAATCCACTGCTCTCTCCGTCACTGACATGCTATGCGAGCAGGAAACCGACGTTAAACTTGGCTATAGCGTTTTTTAGGCTCTTGCCTGAAGTACATTACAAAATGGCGTCATTTGTCTTTAATTATTGATTGTGCATTTCATTATAAATTTGGAGAGTTGTTGCCATTGAAAAATAAATAATGCGTCACCGATAGTGATAACTGTATCTTGCCAGAGAGCTTCCAGGTTGAGAAACGTGACTGTAAGTCATTATTGAGAAACTACTTTGAACGTTCGCTGGAAAACATCTAATTAATTAATTTTTAGTTGATTGATTGAGTGTATGCTTGCGTCGAATTTTTTTCAGAGCTAATTTTGTGTTTACTTGTATGATTGCATTGTAGTTTCTTGTCTTGCTACCGGAGTGGTAAATGCAGTTATATATTAGATAAGTTTAGTAATGGACGTTCATAATGAGTTGGCATATAGACCTATGCAGTGCATGGTCCCTTAGGAATATGGGTGAGTTTATAGTATAGAGAAGTAATGAAGGTAAGAAGTAAAAGCAACCTGACTGTTGTCTGTTTAATTAAAGTTAAAGCTAACGTCAGTTTCCTCACTCGAAGGCGATGTCAGTGATGTGCGAGCCCAGGATTTGAACCTCGCACATACTGATCCTGTTGTGTGTTTAGTTACCATTTCTCTATAGACTGTTTCATTGCCTGTCTCTCCGAGCAGTTACTTGCACCTAGTGTGCAATTCAGTAGATCTGCTGAAAGCTAGAAAATTGTTACAAATATGTAAAGTGTAGTGTTGCTACCGTAGTATAGAGTTATGTGCTATAGTTTTAAATAACGCGTGTATTTATATAAATAAACTGCTTTTGTAGTATAATATCTAATTATATATTCATGTTGTACTTACACGGAAAAAGCTATGATGATTTATTAACTGCAGACAACTCTGTAGCAAACTACGAATATTGACCAACTGTTGTTCTGAGAAATTGATGATGTTGCTAAAGCTAAAATCATCGTATGATGCATATATATAAATATATATATATATAAATAAAATATTAGCAGTTTTTTCAACAAGACTGGTAGAAGGATATTGTCATCCATAACAACACCGAGGACCATGAAGCCTGAGCCAAACCTGTGATCTAAAAAAAACAGAATGAAAATTCCAATTACAATAGTCCGCCCAAGAAAATATAGAAAATTAATATTCCACCGGCCATAAGAGCAATATTTGAAAATTAAAATTAGAAGTTAAATATGAAAGTAATAGTGTAAGTAATAATTAATAATTAAAATGAAATAAAATATGGAATATAATACAGAGGGCTAGTCAGGATTTAATCTTGGGGGTGCGCTTTTATCTTGAGGACACTTTGGGGAGGCACACGCTTTATACAATGGGTACACTTATATTTTGGACTTAGTAAAAAAAATTCGTGACACCTGGGGGAGGCACAGACCCCCCCCCCTGCCTCTCTCTCACTACGCCACTGATAATTGCGCACAAGTTTAAGAGACTTTTACAGATATAGTATAATTTTTATAACTTGCGTACCGACAAGTTAATCCGATCTTTAAAGGGCAAGCAGTAGCTGCTGTCCCGAGATTTGAGATACACCATTAATCGTCTATCGGTGTGGTCTAGCGTGTTGACGTTAGTGTTTTTCACTGGTCTGGATTCAAACCAAGGGCGTTCTTAACTCTTATGCGTGAACCCAGCACTCTAACCTTTTGACCACACACCGCTGGGTGTCTATTAATTTATCGATAAATTTAACTCTGGATGATTTCCCTATCTCTCACTATTTTCTCTTCTCATCTCTTCTCATCTCTTCTCATCTCTTCTCTCTCTTTCGTTCACACACTCACACACACTATCACACACACATACACATACACACACATACACACACATACACACACACACTCTCTATCACACACACATACACACACTCACACTCTATCACACAAATGCACACGCACATACACCCACAACCGAGTGAACGAATGTAGCGTAGGCCTACTTGAGCAAACATTTAATGGAAAATCTGCAGCTGTTAATTTAGATGTCATCTACTCTTAGCAATCGTTCTAGGATTTTATTATGATACAAAACCAGTCAACAGATATGATGTGTCTTAGGTTAATGTAGAAAAATGGTTTAACTGGTCGAGTATTAGTATATAGTTGTTGTATTAGCGATATAGGAGCATTTCTCTTGAGCGTCTAGGCTCCAGAAATTGCTAAAAAACTTTAAACGAATGGAATTGGTATGGGCGTATTGTGATTGCTATGGGACGGAGAGAATTGGAGGTCTATTTGTATCCAGACCCTTCATGGTTAAACTGGGATTCTGGGGGAAGATGATAATGATAATGGAGCATTTCAGTTGTTCTAAAGTAAATAGGTGCCTCGCTTCATTTTGACAGTTTTAGAAGCCAGTGTTATGTATATTGAATAATTAAATCGATTGACATTTGATATGGAATTATGAATTAGGGGCATGAGTGTATTTTTTTTTTTTTTTATAATTTTCATATACTATATTTCCGGTTAAGCTATAATACTAAGGAAGGCAACGGTAAACCACCTCAAAAGCCTTGTGGTTGTGGTGTGAGTGAATGAATGAAGAGCGAAAATAGACGAATCTCTACCTTGGACCTGCCACTTGGCTGAACATTTGACAGAGACAGAGGAAGATAATTATGTTATAACGACTTAACTAGTATTTGGCCAGTAAGCTGCTTCTTGCTTTGTGGGGTGAACATTGTACACGGATTTAGGCCTTGTCCAATATGACGGTGGCTCCAATATTATTGAGAAGCGTAGATTTTCTTAGCTTAACGTTCATAATACGTAAGCTTTAATTGACAGCAAGTAGGCCTACTGTAAAACAACAATGTAGACATTAGGCATAATTAGGTATTCTCTAGTACTGTTTTGCACCCAATCGAACTTAGTGAGAGTTGCGAATCTAACGAAGTTTATTAAGTATTTTATGACTGTTAGTATTATTTATTTATTATTTAATATTATTTGACTGTTAGTTAGCCTACTGGTATTAGGTCCCTGACATCATCCCTGGATGAGGAAATGGACGTTAACCCTTTATTATTATTATTAGGTAAAGTGACTTAAGTTCATGAAGACCTAACACAGTCTGCTCTGACTCTTATAAAATGATATTCTGTTTTTGTACGTTCGCAATTCAAATATTGATACTTATGAAATATTCGGGAAGATCTGGCGTACGAAGTCAAGGTATGCCACATTTACTTTTGATCATGATTAGTGTGACTCTATATTTTATATTTAGTTATGATTAATAACTACGAAGCTTAGAATGCTGCTAGAGCAATAGTTTAATAGAATTTAACATTTTACTGCTTGATTTAAGTTGCATGTAGTTGAATGCTGTCAGCCTTGCGCGGTAGGCCTAATTAGTAAACTTACCGCTTACCGCTATTGATCTTACTTTATTGATTATTGGTGAATAATTGATTATTGGTTATTGATCTTATAACTTACCGCTATTGATCAGTTGATATAACAACAATTAACAGTGAGAGTGCTACTGTGGTTCATGACAACATAGAGTACAATTGAGACTAATCCAAGCCGGTGGGCATAAAGACGGTCCAAAACGATGCAAATTCCAAAATTCTGATAACCAGTCTAAAGATGAGAGGAATTAATGAAA
>CAJHZI010000531.1:532500-612500 GCA_905160935.1 Enchytraeus crypticus
CAATATGCCCAATATCATAGAAGCCATATAGAACATAAGGGCAATATTCATTTTCTATAAAATTAATAATTTGTCAGACATCTTCTTTGCATTTATTTTAAACACAGGCGATAGATTGCCTCTCTAATCCTTGTCTAAACGGTGTCTGCAGTCCATTCAAAGGAACTTACTACTGTAGCTGCCGACCAGGTACGTTACTGTGTTTGCGAAATTATATGCACTTTGACAAAATTCTGTGTCAGGTTTTGGTGCATTGATAGAGCGTAAATTTCTGAATCGTTAGGCCTGGGTTCAAATCCCAGGGCAATCAGCAACAAATAAACGCCAATGTAATGGAATATTATTAATTAGTATTAATTATATTATTTTAATATTTGCCATGTATTTTCTTGGCCACTGCAGAACAATCTAATCTATAGCCTATTTTCTGTGTCTTGAAGCCTAAGTTACTAATTTGAATACTAGGATATCAATAAATGGAACTATCTCAGACAACATATTATACTCCAGCAAAACTTTGGTTTAATTTTTTTGATGGCATCAACTTATCAACAAGTCAGCCTCTTATTAACGTGAAGGCAGGCATGTAAATATATAAACAACCGTGGAAAATAAATTTAAAAAACTTGAAAATATGTACTCCGGACCTGGAAGCACACTGGAAAGAGAAAATACGTATAATAAGCCTTACTGCTTTTTCTTTAGGATATTCCGGATTGAGATGTGAAGCCGGTGTTAATGCTTGCGCCTCTCTGCCTTGCTTCAACGGAGCCACATGCATTGTGAGTTCAAAACTGCGTTAAACTAAAAGCTGGTAAAGCTAGTGTTAACGTCAGTTTCCTCACTCGAAAGCGATGTCAGTGATGGGCGAGCCCAGGATTTGAACCCTTCACATACTGATCCGCGGTAGAACATCTTACCAACATCGCCACTGGCTCCAGCCAGCTAAGAGACATCTTTATAATTTCTCTTCGATCTAATATCAGAAATTACCTGAATCTTTCAAAATTTATAAGATATGCTTAACCATTGCATCTGCTCAAATTGTTAGAAATTGTTTGTTAAAAAGGTATTGCAGCTCATTACTTACAGTGTTAATTACAGTGGTACTTACAGTATTGCCTACGGTCTTAATTGCAGCATTACTTAGAGTTGCTCTAAGTGTTACTTAAGCTCAATTGTTATTTAAAATGCTGCTTAAGATAGTACTTACACTTAGTAAGTAATATCTTGGACTTAGTAAGTAACAGACTTGAAAAAGAAAGCTGAAGTTAATTAGAATCAGTAAACTATTATTTCACCAATTTAGTATTAAAATCATTAGTCGAATACTAATACTAATATTAATATAGTATAGGCTCTAGAAATTGCTGCAAAATGTTTTAATCCTACATCAAATTAAATTATTATTCAAGGGAAGATGATGATGATTACTATACTGAGATAAATAAAAAGCTCCTTTGAATCTTAACAATATATTGCAGCACGTGGGAACAAACGACTTCAGGTGTGACTGCTATGTTGGCTATACGGGTAGACAATGTGAGATTCAACTAGACGAGTGCGGGTCCTATCCTTGTATGAATGGTGGAAGCTGCGTGGACGATATAGCCAGATATATCTGTAGGTGTCCTCTCGGCTACTCCGGTTAGTAGACTTGCAAAAGCTGGTATTGCTAATGTTAACGTCAATTTCCTCGCTCAAAAGCAATGTCAGTGACGGGCGAGCCCAGGATTTGAAACCCACACATACTGATCCACGGTCGAGTATCTTTCGTGTGCGAAAATTGTTGTAGGTTTTGAAATTTAGAGTTAGGTAGTTATTATTTCAATTGTAGTTTTGAGTTTATATAAAGTTAAATAATTATTTTATAAATTTTAATGTTTCAGTTTATATGAATATAGTCATTGTTATTTAATCATTATTATTTAGTCATTGTTATTTAATCATTATTATTTAGTCATTGTTATTTAATCATTATTATTTAGTCATTGTTATTTAATCATTATTATTTAGTCATTGTTATTTAATCATTATTATTTAGTCATTGTTATTTAATCATTATTATTTAGTCATTGTTATTTAATCATTATTATTTAGTCAATTGTAGTGTTTAATTTACGTGTATATACATGCAAGTTAAGTCATTATTGTATCAATTGTAGATTTTCTTTTATAAGCGAAAGTCTTTCTTGTATTAATTGTAGTGTGTAGCTTATACAGTTTGTATAGTTTTATACGAGTGACAAATACTTTACTGCACCGTACTTTTATAATGCCATTCTCTATCTCACTGAACAATTTGTGTTAATTCTATATTTTAGTGAGTCCTATACATACATGTAATTTTGCTTTCTGACTCTGTATGTTTATGTTATGTTATGTTAAATATTGCATATTAACAAATATGTTCAATATTTAATTAAATCAATAACATTTAAAATGTCTTTAAAATATTTTAAATTAATGTAGACCTGTTTGATTGACTGACTGACTGACTGATTGATTTATTGACTTATTGATTGATTGATAGATAGGTAGATAAATTGATAGATAGATAGATAGATAGATTGATTGATTGATTGATTGATTGATTGAGTGAGTGAGTGAGTGAGTGATTGACTGACTGATTGATTTATTGATTGATTGCTTGACTGATAGATTGAATAATTTACTGACTGACTGATTGCTTTATTGATTGATTGATTGACTGATGGATTGACTGACTGACTGATAGATTAATTGATTGACTGATGGATTGACTGACTGACTGATTGATTAATTGATTGATTTATCAGGACTGAGATGTGAACTGAACGTGGACGAATGTCTATCAAGCCCCTGTGACGTCACAGATGGGGGGAAGTGTGTGGATGGGGTGGGGCAGTATATATGTCAGTGCGCCGCTAGCAGGGCCGGCAGACATTGTGAGAGGAGGCAGATGTGCAACAGTTTGTAATTTTGTTGCTGAGTTACCAGTTGTAATTGACAGACTAAAAAGCATTTTTATTTATTCTGCTTTAGTCGCCTTTTTAAAGGGTTAAAGTCTACTTTAACGTTAGCTTCTTGCTCGATAGAATGTCAGTGACGGGGAGAGCAACTTGACGGACTAAAAAGTGTTTTCTATTTTTTCTTTAGAGTCTGCTCTAGCCGTCTCTTTAAAGATCTAAAGTCTAGTTTAACTTAACGTCAGCTTCTTGCTCGATAGAATGTCAGTGACGGAGAGAACACTGGATTTGAACCCTGCACCTACTGATCCGCTACCGAATAACTTGCCAATAAGCCACCTGTTCACCACAATTTACTTTCTTGAAGATAAACAAAACCAGTGCAAAATAATGTCGATCTTTTTACCTTTCTTTCACCAATAATATATCAGACACGGATATTTATAAATGCGGCTACACGATTAAATTTATAATACATGTACTTTATCAATTATACGTATTGTCATGGATCGCCATGGATCTGCAACTGTTAGATGATATATTTCCTATTTCTAGCAAGTCTCTTGGCTGAATTTGTATGTAGACGACCCATGTCAGAACTATGGTATCTGTAACCCTGGTTCAAACCCCGGTGCGGCTCCTACCTGCACGTGTTTGCCGGGATACACAGGCCCCCTGTGCGAAATCAACATCAGCGACTGTCTGAGCAACCCGTGCGGTGCTCGAGGTGAGTGCATTAAATATTAACGTCCCTGACATTGCAAGGAACCGGACGTTAAATTCTTATTGATTGATTGATTGATTGATTTGCTGATTGATTGATATTTGTATGTCTGCGATAGTGCCTCTGACCGAGGAATTAGATTTTACGTTTCCTTTAATTGTTTCATCATCATCATCATCATCATCATCATCTTACCTTAAATCCCAAATTAACCTGGGTCTGGATACGAATAGGCTTTCTTTATTCATTCGTTTAAGCTTTTGTAGCAATTTCTGGAGCTCCGGCGCTCACTAATCGAATGCCCTTTCTGACGGTTATTTAATAATGTTTGCGAATAATAAATTTCTAATAGATTGAGATAGGTAAAAAAAGTAAACATGCATTATAGTGAAATGATCGACTATGTTGATATCTATCACTTTTAAAACCACATGTTTAATTCGTTAGGCAATTTAGACCATTTTCCGTATAACCAGTCCAGTGAATATCCGAGATTTTACTCTCAGATCGGCGCGGCCGGGATTCGAACCCACGAGGATTTAAATCACCTCAGGATTTGTCATTTAAAACCTCATGACCTTACCCCTACGCTATTTAGACATTTTAATTCTAAGGTAGACCACAATTGACGTGGGCTGCGGTAATTAAGAGAGATGAAAAATAAAGGTTTGACTGATGATATGGTGTGGGACAGAGAGGAGTGGAGAAGGTCCATTTGTATCCCGAATGTGGTTACACTGAGATTCAAGGGAAGAAGATGACGATGATGATGAATGTTTACGAATATTAAACGATTTTCAATCAAAAGTCGCTAATTTTTTACTTTTGCCGTTAGAAAACTTTATCAATACAACTGCTAGATATAATAATGTGTAGGACAATGTTTGGATGGCCCTCAGTCCTATAGATGTAGCTGCAATGCTTGGTACACTGGAACCAATTGCGAAGTGGAATTAGATCCCTGTCAGCCCAATCCTTGTAGAAATAATGGGTTCTGCTGCAGAAAGGGGCTCTACTCATGCTCGGCCACAATGCCTGTGGGATACTTCGAGTGCTACTGTACTAGCGGATTTACAGGTTAATCAATCAATCACTCATTCAGTCAATCATTAGTCAATCAAATCACTCATTAATTAGTCATAAATAATAATATATGAGACAGTCAATCGTTCAGTCAATCAGTCACTGATTCTGTCAATCAGTCAGTCAATCAGTAAGTCAATTAGTCAGTCAATAGATCGTTAAGTCAATCAATGTTTCTGCCAATCAGTCAGTCATTCAGTCACTGATTCTGTCAGTCAGTCAATCAGTCATTCTGTAAGCCAATGTATCATTCGATCAATCAATCTGCCAAGCAGTCATTCGATAAGCTAGTATATCAGTCTATCAAATAAACTAGCACCAATAAATCATTTAGTAGTAGTTTTTATCAATCAATCAGTTTTCGGTAGCAGTTTTTAGTGTCTATCTCTAAGTTTATTTACCAATTCGCCAGTCGATGTATTAATTTGCTAGAGACTAGTTCATAATTTATAATTTATAAATATTTTTCTTTACTGTTCTTAACAGTAGTTTCGTAGTTTATTGTTGTTATTATTAGCGTAGATTTTCAAAATTTATTTTAATTTATCTACATTCTTCATCGAGGGTCACATTCAATTGATGTCATTTGGTTTTGTTGATTTTGTAGATAAATGTAAACAAGTTCTAAGAAAGTGAAAAATACAATCCTGAATATTATGTAGCAGAATAAATTGTGTGAATTAGGTTGATTGTCTAACGTGTTTGATTAAAGGTAAGACTTGTGAACAGAGAGTGGACGTCTGCGCTTCGAATCCCTGTCAGAACCGAGGCTGGTGTAATAACTTAGGCGATAGCTACGTCTGCACATGTCCTCTTTATTACACGGGTTATTCACTTGTTACTATATATCAGCTGGTACAGCTAATGTTACCTTTAGTTTCCTCACTCGAAGGCTATGTCAGTGACGGACGAGCCCAGGATTTTAACCCCGCACATACTGATTCGCAGTCGCTTATCTTACCGACATCGCCACTAGCTCCAGTCAAATAAATGTAATCTTTAAAAAGATTACAGAATCTATCACTAAATTTATTTTCTTATCTCCGCTTCCAGACTCACATCTCTTTTCAAAGTCTTCTGTTTCGTCTTTTCTACATAATTTATATCCTATAAATGCTAATTATTTCAAATTTTAGTGAATGTGTTAATACATTTTTCTTCAGAATCGAAATAACGTCTGTTTCTTTGCTCTAGATTGTCCAAATATCGCCCAATTTAATTATGAGTAGATTATCACTAAAGTTTGTTTTTGATACAAGATTATTTAAAAGATTTATTAGTCGCAGCTGTTACAATGACAGGGTGTTCACTAAATTTTTTATTTTATTTTATTTTATTTTATTTCTACATTTTTAAAATATTAATTTCTTACTGTTCTTTTAGTTGAGTACATTAGTAGCGTAGCGTGAAAACTGTAGCCTACTTGTATGTATTCACTGAATTAAATCTTTATTATAATTAAACCTTAATTAGTATTAAAACTTTAATGCTATTAAACCCTTATTATTATTATTATTATTATTATTACTATTATTATTATTAAACCTTTATTATAATGAATCATTTATGATTATTAAAACTTTAATGCTGTTAAACCCTTATTATTATTATTATTAATCATTTATGATTATTAAACCTTTATTGCTATTAAACCTCTACTATTACTTATTGCAGGAAGGAACTGTGAGACGGGACTGATTTGCTCTAGTTACCCATGTCGTAACTCGGGCGAGTGCCTCCAGCAAGGCCCAGGATACACATGCCTGTGTGACAGGCGTTTCACGGGGCCTGACTGCGGTCAGCCGGCGGGCTGCGTCTCGTCCCCCTGCAGGAACTCAGGGGTCTGTTACCCCACCACAGGGGGAGCTTACGTGTGCGACTGTCCGCAAGGTTTTACCGGGGTTAACTGCGAGGATGTTAGACCCTGCTACGTTAATCCTTGTCTCAACACAGGTTAGCTACAGTGGTGACACGTACGTAACACACAGTTACACGTAGGTAACACATATAGGTAACACACAGGTAACTCACACTGATTGATTCACACTTTTGATTCATTTATTTGTAACAATTTAGTTTTTCTTCTACTTAGAGTTACTTATTTTAATTTACTTAACTTGTTAATCAGTGTAATTTACTTCTTAGGTACCTGTGTAGCGGAAGGCGCAGTAGAGCGATGTCTATGCCCCGCGCGGTACACGGGTCCCCGGTGTGAGCGCTACATGGCCTGCCTCGATCAACCCTGCTGGAACGGTGGAACCTGCCTCCTAGAAGACGGAACCTGCCGATGTCCCAACAACGCCACCGGGCTCAGGTGCGAGATCTCCCTTCCCTGCAACTCTCGTCCCTGCCTCAACGAAGGAGCCTGTCTCGTAACCTCCACCGGCTTCCGATGCGTCTGTCCCTCCACCCACATCGGTGTTCTGTGTGAAATCAGTCTTCTTCCCGTCCCTGTCTGCACCTCAAACGTCTGTCTCAACGGTGGCACTTGCGTGGAGCCAGTTGCTCCGGTCACCGCGATCAGCTGTCGTTGTCTGGGAGGGTACGTGGGATCGAGATGTGAGATCGTCACCGCCTGCGCGAGCGCACCATGTCTTAACAACGGCGTCTGTTTGACCGTAGGCGCTTCTTACTCCTGCCTGTGTACCCCGGCTTATGCCGGTACTCGATGCGAGACTTTTCGAGCCTGCAGTTCAGATCCTTGCCGCAATAACGGAACATGCGTCGATTCAGTGACGTCAGGTGTGACGTCATATCGATGCGATTGCCCGACTGCTTACACGGGACAGACGTGTGACGTAGCAGTTGTTTGCGCGTCATCGCCTTGTATCAACAACGGTACCTGTAGCCTAAGATCTGGAACGTACTTCTGCAGTTGTCCGGTGACGCACAGCGGCGCAAGATGTGAGATTGAGGACGTCTGTGTGACGAGAAAGCCCTGTATGTTTGGAAGTAGATGCATGTCGCTCCCAGGAAGTTCCTATCAGTGCGAATGCGGTCCGTATAATACAGGAACCCACTGCGAGACCTCGATCTTCTGCCGCAGCTCCCCTTGCCTCCATCAGGGTACCTGCAGTGAGCTCGGCGCGGACTATGCCTGCAACTGCACGTACTTCTACGGCGGGAGAAACTGTGAGACCTATCTGCCCTGTCGGACGATGCCTTGCCGTAACGGTGCCGTCTGTTTCAACAACGGAACTAATTATCACTGTCTATGCTCAGAGAACAATGCCGGGGTGAACTGCGAAGAACTAAGACCCTGCGCTCTGCTGCCGTGTCTAACTGGAACGTGCCTCAATGCTGGGTCGTCGTACAGATGCGTCTGCGAACCTCAGTTTACGGGAAGAAATTGCGAGCAGGCTCTTGTTTGTAACAGTATTACGTGTCTGAATGGGTCGTGTGTAACGAATTCAACCGGTCAGACGAGTTGTGTCTGCAAGCCAGGCTACGGAGGTGAGATCTTGTTTATTTAAGTATTTGTTTCTATTGTGTTACTATTTTAATACATTTTTTAGCATTAGTATTTTATTAATTAAGAAGGACATGAAAAATAAGGGATTGACTGATGATTAGGTGTGGGACAGAGAGGACTTTAGAAAGTCTATTCGTATCCCGACCCTGGTTAAACTGGGATTTAAGGGAAGATGATGATGATGAGTATTTTAGTAAATGAAAGTTACATTAATCGAAATTTCTTCTTTTTTAACGGCACACTGGGTCAGGAAGCACAAATGCTTGTTTTTAAGGCACATTTCCTCCTTCGTCTACATGGTTATTAATTGCAGCCGGCACCGATTTAAGAATAACCTTCCAACACACTGGGATCTTTTCATTCCCAGTTGTCAACACTCGGTCTTCCAAGGTGGTCACCCAATCATGTACTAATCAAGATCGACTTAGCTTAGCTTTGATTATTGACGCGCAACTAAGAGAGTGCACTAAATCCAGCCGTCACTGAATTCCATAAACATTATTACAAGCATTTGTTGCATTGAATTTGATATAGTCTTTAAAGGTGAAAATTATAAATTTTATCTAGACCTATTAGGCTGTTTGATCAACTAATTTATGAAATATGTTCATAATAACGAATAGCATAGATTTAATCGTTTTCGTTTCAATTGATTATATTATGAACGTCCCAAATCACTATCTACGGATTCACAAAATTGATTTGAAATCGATTTTCTGTCAAGTGCATATCAGAGCTTTGCTCAATTCACCCGAGGTTCGAACCCAGGGAAATTCAGAATATTATGGACTCAGACGATTAAATTTAAAAAATGGCTGATTTGTTAATTATTTGATCTAGTGAACCGTGTACTGTCTGTGTGAAGTATGAAATGTGTAATATGCAGTGTGTAATATGCAATGTGTAATATGCAATGTGTAATATGCAATGTGTAATATTAAATGTGTAATATTAAATGTGCAATATGCAATGTGTAAAACCTATAACGACAGGAGTTAGATGTGAACGAACGCTCGGCCCTTGTGACTCACAGCCATGTCTCAATGAAGGAAAGTGTTTGATGGTTGACAATGAAATAACGTGCGTCTGTAAGCCTCCCTGGATAGGTAAGAGTTTATAGTGAGTCTATCAAGGGTTGTACGAAAAGAAATATAGGCAGATTAAATTGATGATTTCAATAGAAATAGTTTACAAATGTGCTTTTAGAAATTTCCTGCTTTGATGATGGTGCTGAAATTTTACAAAAGATTTAAATTTAATTAATATTTGGATATAAGTGAAAAACTATTCGTCATAACGCTTCAGTTCCATCTAAGGAGATAGCCAGCTAACCGACAACTAAAGGGCTCTGATCTAATTTTTGCAAGCGGTGAACCAATAAAAGTCAATACATAAAAACAATTACGTTTTGTTGGAGTTAGTGAAATATAAACAATAAAAAGCACAAGGAATCACTGCTATATGTTGTAGGTAGTTTCTGTCAGACATTGGTTAACAGCTGTTCACCTACCAACCCTTGCCGTGCAGGAGGAAGCTGCTTCAGCGATACCCTAGGGGTTTTCTGCATTTGTCCACCGCGTTACCATGGACTCTTTTGTCAAAACCAGGAAGGTAAATTTCTTGTAAAATAATTTTAACATTAAATAATGGCGAATTTTATTATAATATAACCGCACAGCAATATCAAAATTCAAACGTTTTATTATAAATTGAGGTTTCATTTTTAAGTAAAAAGAGAGTATCTATTTTGAATGTGCCTAATTTTTATCGTTCATAATTGATATTTATGATATATTTATACAAACATTTCTACGTCATACAGTATAACTAAGTTATTCAATATAGAACAGTATAATTTATAATAATGGTATTACCTTATAGTTCAGTATTATTGGATTTCTAGAAAGTCAAATTGTAGCCTATTTCTATTTTATTATCTCTAAGCTTGTCAGCAGGTGCGGCTATCTTATTTCAACTAAATTATATTATATTCTTCATATAATCGAACGTCTGTGTTCGCTAAGTAATTATAAATAGAGTATTTCGTGATTTCTTTAAAGATTTATATTCGAAAAAAACAATGAACGTAATTTTCATTTTATTGCTTTGTTTGGTTGAATTGCATGTATGATGTAATTTCCCCTTTGGTTTAATAAACACATTTCACTCTACTCTCAGCACGTCGTTGTTTTTTTAATTACTTGCAGGCGTATGTGATTCAAATCCTTGTCTGAACGGAGGAGAGTGTTGGGAGCTTGAGAATAAATTCGCCTGCGACTGTCCGCAAAGCTTTAGGGTTATTTAAGAAGTCGCTCTATGTTACTATAAAAACACCTCTATTTTATTTGTAGCCTCTCTCTCAGTGCACTTCCCACTGGCAGGTCCATGGTATATAACGGCTCCACTCTTCTCTGTGTTTCGTTTTCTCTTCATGTCCACATATGAGTGGATCTTTAAATCATCTATAACTTTCCTTTTGATATACATACCATTATTCTTTGGTAGGATTCTGCTTATGAGGAGGTGGGCCCCATTTGCCTTACCTGTAGTGTAAACTACTTAATGGCTAGAAGTGCTAATTTGCTAAATTCAATTCCTGGATGGCTATTATCCAGGCTTCTATTATATTGGACTATGGAAGTTATCTGACTGTTAATAACGAGTATACAATAGCAAGAATCGTGATGTAGCTGTCTTTAAGTAACTCTACGCTCTTTCTCTTTCACTCTGTGATTGAATTATATAATGTCATACCTTATCTAGTCTTAATGTAACGTTAAACTTTGAATTTAGGAATAATACGACTTAGGTGATTGATTCCAAAATCCTTCCTCAGCTCTGTTTAGTCACCTCTTATGATTTTTGGAATTGTATTAATGGCGTAATAAAATGTACATATTAGGGCACTCAAAAGTAAAAAAGTAAAAAACATATATTATATATTATACATATTTATATACACATATGAATATTACATTATAAAAAAATATTACATATTAAACACTATATATTATATATTAAACATAATAATTATTTGAAATATATTTGTTTTTCTATTAATCCTTCCCCGTGTTGTGACCGGGTTGTTTGAAGAATTGACCAACCGGTGACTGCACATGTCGTAGAAGGCGACTAAAGCACTAAGCTCCATACCAACGTTAGAAAGGGTATTCGGATGGTTAGCGCCTAGGCTCCACAAATTTCTACAATAAAGTAAGCGAAAGGAAAAGTCTCATATAGGGGATTGACTGATGATGATATGATGTAGGGCAGAGAGGATTTGAGACAGTCTATTCGTATCCCGATCCTAGTTAAACTGGGATTCAAGGGAAGATGATGATGATGATGATGGTGTATTAGTGGCGTAATAAAGATATTTATTAGGGCACTCAATACTAAAAAAGTAAAAAAACATATATATTATACATATTCATATACATGTATGTATATTATATTAAAAAGTATAATATTGCATATTAAACACTCTATTTTCTTCTTCTTCAGTGCACTGCCAAGTGGCAGGTTCAAGGTACTTATTCATACTTAAAAGTCTGCTTTTTCGCTCCATAAGAGCACTCCTTAGATCAAAAGTTAATCCCTTAACAAAGTCTATGCCTTATCCATACCTTATGTAGCCTATAGCTTGGAAAAGTATGGCTTCTGAGGTGGTTTCCCGTTGCCTTCCTCAGAACACACTATATATTATATATTAAATATAATTAATATTTTTATATGTTTACATGGGATTGACTGATGACATGGTGTAGGACAGGGAGGACTGGAGAAAGTCTATTCGTATCCCGACCCTGGATAAACTGGGATTTAAGGGAAGATGATGCTGATGATGATGATGATGAATATTCTTATATATATATATTTTTTTCTATTAATCAAACCTATTGCTGATGTCTCAGGGGATGCGGTGCGAGCAGCCGGTGGTGGGTTGCACGGCGGGGCGGTGCGGGGCGGGGGTTTGCAGCGAGGGGCTGCAGGACGGGACCATTCGCTGTCACTGTCCCCCTGGGTGGCTGGGGGATACATGCGACATCATCAACCCCTGCCTCTGTGAGTTCTTTCATCGTTCAGCAGCTTCGTTATACTTCGTTGAACGATGTCTCTGACATCATCCTTTTATGCTGAAACGGACGTTATTTATTTTCTGTGAGCCCTTTCAACGTTCAGAAGATTCGTGGTGCTTCTAAGGACTCTTGAATGACGTCCCTGACATTATGCTTGAGTGAAGAAACGGACGTTAAATCTTTATTATTTATAATTATCTATTTTCTGTGAGACCTTTCATCGTTCAGCAGCTTCGTTATGCTTCTTTTTGTCCTTTTTTGCTGTTGACTGATGTCCCTGACATCATCCTTTTGTGAAGAAACGGATGTTAAATCTTTATTTATTTCTAATTATTTATTTTCTGTGTGGGCTCACAGAAAATATCTAATAGATATATCATGTATATCTATCGGATAGAAGACCTTTCAACGTTCAGCAGCTTCGTTGTGCCTTTAAAGACTGTTGAACGATGTCTCTGACATCATCTTTGTGTAAAGAAACGGACGTTAAATCTTTATTATTTATAATTATTTATTTTCTGTGAGCCCTTTCATCGTTCAGCAGCTTCGTTGTGCTTCTAAAGACTGCTGAATGACGTGCCTGACATCATCCTTGTGTGAAGAAACGGACAATATAAATCTTTACTATTTATAATTATTTATTCTATGATGATTGTGGATGTTTTATTTCGATTTAACGCCGCTGTTTACGTATATCTCTCTATCTATAGTGTTCTACCACATTGCAGGTACAAGGTACAAAGTCTGTCTCTTTAGCTGTTTTCACGTTACTTTGAAAGCACTCCACCGATTAGCGAGTTAATCTCCTCACAAAGTGTTATTATGCTGTTTTCAACCTTATGTAGCATATAGTTTGGGAATAATATGACTTCTGATATGGTTTCCCGTTGCCATCCTTAGTTCCTGCTCAGTCGGCTCTTCTTTATTTATCTATTCTTCAGCCAAACCGTATCAAAGTAACTCAGTGTTAGTGATATATTTATATGTGCATTTATATCTATTTATCTATCATTCAGCTAATCCGTATCATCGCAACTCAGTGTTAGCGATATATTTATATGTTCACTTATATTTATTAATCTATTGGTCTACTTCACATTATATTCATGTAGATGTATTAATTCCTGTCCAACGTCAGAAAGGGCATTCGGTTGGTGAGCGCCTAGGCTCTAGAAATTACTACAAAAATGTAAACGAATGGAAAAATCTCAAGTAGGGAGTGACTGATGATATGATGCAGGACAGAGAGGATTTGAGACAGTCTATTTGTATCCCGCCTCTAGTTAAAGTGGGATTCAAGGGAAGATGATGACGATGATGTTTATTTATCTATTCTACAGCCAATCCGTGTCAAGGCAATGCAGTGTGTACTCACACTGGAGCCACGTATCGCTGTTCCTGCAGGCCTGGGTACACCGGGGCGCTCTGTGACGTGCCCCTCTCAGCCTGCTACAGCAGCCCCTGCCTCAGTGGCGGCCAGTGCCTTGACCAGGGCTCCTCAGAGTCTTACCTATGTATCTGCCCACCAGGTAAAAAGCTACGGTAAAGCTAAGGTTAACGTCTGTTTCCTCACTCGAAAGCGATGTCAGTGACGGGCGAGTCCAGGGTTTGAACCCCGCACATACTGATCCGCGGTCGAGTATCTTACTGACTTCGCCACTGGCTCCAGCCCTATCTTACTTCAATTCATAAGATATTTTTCTCCTCTGAGGTTGCAGATCACTAGTTATTTTCTTTCTGTAAAGGAGTCTCTAAGACCAATTTCGGGTATGACATTGGTATATAAGTTTTCGTTGTTAATAATTCATCAGGATAGACTATATCCATCTGGTAATTCTATCCACCAGGGTAGACTATGTCCACCAGGTAATTCTGTTTAATAGTTACTTTTTTCCACCAGTTAATTCTATCCACAAGGGTAGCGAATCAGTATTCATTCGTTAATCAGTTATTGAAGTAATTTATTAGCTATTTACAAACCTTTATATAGCACTCTCTTGAAGCAATTTATACTGTTTGATAGTATACAGTATATACATGTATATATGTGATTACGTAACCGACGTTAAATGTAAAATAGTTGTCAATATTTCCAGGTTTGACAGGACAGAGATGTCAGTCTGATATAGACGACTGTCTGGGAAACAGGTTCTGTCAGAATGGGGCTTCTTGCATTGATCAGCTAAACAGCTTCAGGTAAGATTAATAAATATCTAATAAATAATAGTAAAATTTGAATATTTATAATATTTCTATAATATTTACATTATATGTGATTATTAGTCTAGTATAAATTTTAGTAATATTTCTATATTCTAAAAAAATAATATTATGTTAATATATCCCTTGGTTTTAACCAATTATATATTATTAATATATAATTGGCTTTGAACGTTGTTCTCTTCTTGTGATAAATATCTAGAACATTTAGTTAAGTAAATACTTAATACATATTATTAGACATACAATGTAGAGTCTATTATATATATGACTGTACAGTTGTTTCTAAGATTTCCTTCTTTGTGTTCATGATATTTTCCTGTTACCTTTTCTTTTCGTTTGCTATATGGACCTGTAGGCCTATGTGTCTGAAATAAAATGGTTTGATTTTATTTGATTAATATTATTGTTCATAAATCATATTATTAAAAAATAGTATAAATATTAAACTGCCTAATTAATCAAACACACGATATCAATATGAACGATAGTTTCATTGTTATATATGTATTATAGGCCTATTTATTAATTTTATTTGCTATTTCTTTTCTTATTTATGGTTTTATTTATAGCTTGTCTTTCTATGAACATTTATTTGTGACTTTTTCTATACTTTGTCTTTCTATTCACATGTATTGGCCGAGATTAGGAATGTTAGATGTTTTAAAGACCCACTCATATGTGGAAATAAAGAGGAAATCGGAAGACAGAGAGGAGTGGAGGTGTTATATACCATGGACCTGCCAGTACGCAGTGCACTAACAGAGAGAGAGAGAGAGAAAGAGAGAGAGAAGAGAGAAGAGAGAGAGAGAGAGAGAGAGAGAAAGAGAAGAGAGAGAGAGAGAGAGAGAAGAGAGAGAGAGAATTGGATAGTTTCGAACTAAAATAGCAAACTAATCTAAATTACTCCATTTCGCTGGTAGATGTCAGTGCAGGGAAGGGTTCACAGGGGAGTTTTGTCAGACTGGCCTCACGTGCTCTAACAACCCCTGTGTAGCAGGGGCGACATGCCTGCCCCAGGCTAGCCCTCAGTACGGAACAAGCTACACCTGCCTCTGCCCACCGAATTTTGTCGGGGCCAATTGTCAACTGTTTAACGCCCTGAAGCTGCTGGCTGTGTGTCAGAATGGAGGCAGTATGATGACACAGTCGAATGGAGTCAGGTTAGTTTCCTATTTATGTTTCGAATTAATGGATAAAACAGTTTATGTGGCTTTCCCCGTGTTGTTTTCGGGGGACACTGAAGAATGAAGCAACCGTAAACTGCACATGTCGTTAGAGGCGGTTGAGTATGTGCTGAGGAAGGCAACTGAAAGTCACCTCAGATGTCATATGGTATTCCCAAGCCATAGGCTACATTTTGGTTTTGATAAGGCATAGTCTTTTGTGAGGGGTTAACTCGCTAAGCGTAGGAGTGCTCTTTATAGAGACTAAGAGCAGCATGTGAGCAGGAATGTGTACCTTGAATCTGCCACTTTGCAGAGCCCTAGAGAGATGATTTCACAGAACAGTCAAACTTAGATTATTTTATGTGTCAGGTACAGCTAACACAGTACATGTATTATTGTGGAGATCTAATATTCCCCCTAATTTGTTATCTTTTCTGATTTGACTGATTGATTTAATGTGTTAAGCATCTTATCTTGTCTGCTTTCAAAGTGTTTTTAGGTTTTTAAATGTCAATAAAATTTAGTGCAGAAAATTTGCTATTTTTGTTTGCTTTTAACTTTAAAAGGCCATTTCAGCCCAGACTTGATATTAACCAAATCGATATATGTATTGATATACAGAAATTTTAATAACTTTGTTGACATTATTTCTATTATTTACCGGCATTTACTAAAAGCAGCTTGTGGTATCAAGGAAAATTCAAAATAAACCACCCAAAAACTGTACGTGTATGTGTAGAAGCTGACTAAACCAACACTGCTGAGTAAAAAGTCATTTAACAAAGAACATTTTCAAAGCTAAGATTGTATTTAATGTTCTATATATAATGAAAATCAATTACTGCTCGTTCTGAAGATTTTCTAGTTTAATATACTAGATAAAGAAACGCCCGTTAATGGGTGATTTAGTAGACTTAACAAGTATTCTGAACTCATCGTATAGTGATACACGGGAAAGAAAGAAATGCGGAGAATTCTTAATAATAGAAAATTTACAAATAAATAAACAATTACGTTATGTAGATGTGATGTATTTTTGTAACTGGCCGACCATTTATCTGATCTATCTACATGTATATACTTTTGTTACTACAGTCGATGTAACTGCCCTCCTCTGTTTTCTGGTACATTCTGCGAGCAGCCCGTTGTAGGATGTAAAGGTTTGTTTGCATAATATTGCTAATGTTTGTATTTTAACTAGATTTGTAGATTTATATAATATCTCGATGGCTTCTTATTCGCGTTATGGATTTCAAAATATGATATGCTGGGTTCAAATCCTGATATTGCAAGTTGATGATGTTGAAAATGCACTTTAAGAATCACCTAGCTCATTCTTATTGTATAAGTCGAAGGTAGACAAGTGGATTTAAGAATCTAAAGCTCCGTGTTCAAACCTTGCTGGTATTGATAATACGTGTAAATTAAATTTTTTTCTCATGGATCAACTTTACATTGGATGTTGAATGAGTTGAATACCAATTTGTATGTTAAAATGAAGAGAAAGGCAGAGGATATAAATATGCGAAGGAGTTAAATGTGTGAACCTGCCGTTAGGCAGTGTACAAAAATTGTAAAAGAAATAATAAATAATATTTAGAAGTAGATAATGAATAGACTAATGTAAGCAACGCTAACTTTGAGCACTATAGGTGATTCTTCACTATTGATTTATCTACATTTAATGTAAATGGGCAAGTTCAAAATTGCTTTGAAATTATTCTCTTTGAATTGATGGTGTTTAACCAAAGACAAAGACATAATTACACTAAAGTTAATAATTTATAATTATAAAATTAATAATTTAATCTAACAACTGTTATTAATTGAAAATTAGGATAATTTGTATCTATTAAATAACTGCATATTTCAATGCTACACAGGAATAACGTGCAGGGGAAGAGATGTGTGCGCACCTCAGGGTTTATTTGGTTACATCTGTAAATGATCATAGTCATCTATTGCTTCAACTCTTCTTCCAAATCTGCCCCTTTTAATGGTGTACTCCATTGATAAAGTGATTGCCTATGTAAGAATCACGAAACATGAGTCCTATTTCAACAATTTATAACCTCTGGACCGTTGAAAGATTATTTGTAAGTCCGCGTTCGAGAAAATATGAACTATTATTGAGTACTTATTAAAATAATCATGAATGGATAAGAAAATACGAGCACTACAGCGGTAATAAATTCAAACATACATGTATGTGTAAACATATATGGTGGAATTGTATTCCTGGAATCCATGGATAAATAAACACTGCCATCTGGCGGATTCGCTGTCAAACTGTTATATTGCAGTCAATATAAAAGTAGATTAAATAGATTCAACATATCAAATGAAACACCGAGAGGCGAAAATTTATGATTTCTAATGAGATGCAGCTGTAAACTTTATTGCTGAAGTTTTGACAGTTCCAGTTCGCGTTCCTATGTACATGTATTCGTGATTAGACAAGTGGACAAGTTTTATTTGATTTTTAAATATAAACGACATGTCAAATTCATTTTAATTGGTTTCACAATCTTAAGTTTTTACTTTCTAGGCAATACAAATTATACATCACTCAATTGTATGTATGCATTAGCAAATAGTTACTTAAACGTTAAAATAATGTACGTAATTGTATATATGCTGTCGTTTAAATTATCAATTGCATTTATGCGAGACATACAACACAAATCAATACTACAGTTGAGTTGTTTGTTGTAAATTAGAATGCATTTCCATGTTGTGTCCAGATTACTGAAGAATAGACCAACCGTAAGCAGCACGTATCGTAAGAGGCGACTGAGCAAGAATCTGTGGCAGACATAGGGAAACCACATCAGAAGCCAAATGCTTCCCAATCTGTGAGCGCTAATAAGTGTTAATAAGTGTTAATAAGTTTTACTAAGTTTTAATAAATGTTAATAAGGCGCAGTTTCTTGATGAAGGAATTGCTGCATAAAATCTGTAAAAGCAGATTGTAGCTTGTTGATCAATGGAGTGCTCATTATAGAGTCTGAAGGCAACCTGTAAGTAGGAATAAAGACCTTGAACCTGAAACTTTGCATAACGCCGTAGAGAAAGAGAGAGAGAGAGAGAGAGAGAATTGTAAGCACAGCATAGAATCAATGGTTAAGCCATTGATTCTATGTCATTATTACATTGACTTTCAAAACAATTTGACTATGAAGTATTTCAGTAATTAGTCTTCCTTTAAACGTTATCACGACCTAAACGACGTCCTGACCGTACGAACAGAGTATAAACAAACGAGCATATTAAATCGCGATCTCTTAATTTAATCCGGTGAGAAAATTGTAGCGTTTGAACAACTGGACTAAATGTACTTTACCGTATCGTATTTGCCGACAAGTAATTGCCCACTTATTCCGGCTCTTAACTTCTATCTAGCGGATCGAAGTGGACTCAAATGACGGCCATTCCGAACATCCGCTGAATACTAAAAGTCTTCCAGTGGCTGGCCTCTTTGCTGATCTCAATCGAGTAATTGTCCTCAAATATTTGTGGACATTTGGACGGATATGGACTGAATAAAGATTATTATGTTCCCAATTCTTTCAGTAAATGTGTGCGAGTATATGGGCGAAGTGAGTTACCTAGTTAATAGCAAAGTAGAGCTTATCTGATAAGCTACAGCCCCATCATTCAAGTTTCGGTAGGGCGGCTAATGATAGTATCCTTGAGATGCTGAAAGTGGCATTATAGCTACTATGCCTCTTTTAACTCTACTGCTTATTTTATGTCTACATTGTTTCACTTAACATACATGTAGTTTCATATACCCTACTTGTACTTAATTCTTCTTGCAAAATTGACCATCCCGTCGTTTAACAAACTGAGACTTTTGCCAAGGCTAAACATTACTAAATATGAATGTAAACATGATGTTAAAAAATTATTTGATTGTTCAAGTTCTCCTTTACGGCTTTGCCTAGTCTTCTATGACGACACTTTCAGAATGTCTTGGTCTATTCTGTAGTCAAAGCGAGATTTGACACAAGGATATCTTATATCGGTCGTGTTTGTAATTTATGAATACGTGATATAGCGTTTTATTATAGCATACACAGTGCTCATACATTACAGGAAAATTGCACGAATAGAAGCTCCGTAGCTTAGAAACAATTCGAATAGTATCATAGCCCCGAATAGTTTAAACTATTGGAATTGTATCAGAGCCCTGTAGCGTAGAAACTACTCGAGTAGTATCATAGAAACCATTCGAAGCCGTATTACTTTGTTCAAAATTTTAATTAACGTTCGATCGTATTGCAGCAATGAAATCAACTGCTAAATGTTGGTCCAGTGACTCTCGTGATTTCATTATCGACTTCTGTATAGATAATAAAATGAAATTATTCGTTCAAAAGCATAATCATCACCTAATCTTATTTGCTTTATTGCGTCCCCAACTTTTTCTACCGATGAAAAATTAAATGTTTACTTTATACTTTGCGCTATAATAATATATTTGTAATTTACTACTATTATTTGTGTTTGTTGTTTGTGTAATTTAAGTGCTGAATTCATTGCCACTTTCTGAAACTGGTAAAACATCTATGAGATTAATTAGCTATTTGTATTAGCTATTTGACTAGCTATTTTGATTAGCTACTTGTATTAGCTATTTGATTAGCTATTTTGATTAGCTACTTGTATTAGCTATTTGATTAGCTATTTTGATTAGCTACTTGTATTAGCTATTTGATTAGCTATTTTGATTAGCTACTTGTATTAGCTATTTTGATTAGCTACTTGTATTAGCTATTTGATTAGCTATTTTGATTAGCTACTTGTGTTAGCTATTTGATTAGCTATTTGATTAGCTATTTTGATTAGCTACTTGTATTAGCTATTTGATTTGCTATTTTGATTAGCTACTTGTATTAGCTATTTGATTATCTATTTTGATTATCTGTTTTGATTAGCTATTTTGATTAGCTATTTTGATTAGCTACTTGTATTAGCTATTTGATTAGCTATTTTGATTAGCTATTTTGATTAGCTACTTGTATTAGCTATTTGATTAGCTATTTTGATTAGCTATTTTGATTAGCTACTTGTGTTAGCATGTATTTGATAATTTACTCAAAATAACGTACGATAATGTATGAGTGATTAATTGCGCCTATTCTTCCTGATACATTGTAATATAAAAAGCATTTCTGTATCTTTGAGAAAACACAAATTGTTTATTTATGGAATCAATGATTAATTGCTTTAATTATTGAATAGATCGTGTATGCTTGATTTATAAATGGTTTATAATTTGTTTAGTCTATTGAATAAATATTTTATGATTTATTCATCCGATAAATGATTTATTTATAAAATAAATGGTGTATGCATTCTTAATCAAATCAATGACTTATGCTCTATTTACCGAATCAATGGCTAATGCTTAATGAAATGGATCAAATCAAATAAAGATGTCGTGAAAGAAATATATTACAGGTCAAGATATGCGAAGGGACTGCGATAAATGAAGCAAACTTGTGTAGTTTTATTTGATCAGTAATTCCGGAAATCTGTGCGAGTTGAATCAATTAGATAAACATTTTATTTGCACGATCATTTGCTCTGCTACAGGGAGAAAGAAAGTGCTAGGAAAAAAGTAATATTGAGGAATAAGAACACGATGAAATATAAGGGTGGAATAAGAGGTTATATAAATAATAATAAATAAATGATAAATAGTGTGAAGCAAATAAATAATATAAACATTATAATATGAATAACAACGATCCTACATAATATAGTGTAGGATGAAATATACATCACACCTGTGTGTTATATACAACAACACTGTATATATGTGAGCATATACATGTATGTAAAATTATATATATATATATATATATATATATATATAATTATACATTTATACATATTATATATATATAATATATCATACTATATAGGCCTATATATGTACATGTATGATAGGAACGTGAATAGGAAAGCGGAAGACAGCGAAGAGTGAAGGCGTTATATACCATGGACCTGCCAGTAGGCAGTGCACTAAGATATATATATATATATTTATATATATATAAATAGTCCATATATATATACATGTATATCTACATTGTATATATAAAGCAAAAATCATCTATGCGATATCTAATCGGTAAAATTGTCACAGTGAAGATATCGAATGGACAGTGGTTAAAGTAATCATTTTCTGTTGTGAGGTCTTTAAAAGTCTCTGAGCTCCTAAAATTATTCTGCGTGATCTCTATTGCCTTAATCAAAAAATAATATAATAAAAAATAAAATCAGAAAATCAAAATTGTTGTGATATCTCTACTAAAAACTAAGGCTAAGGTTAACGTCAGTTTCCTCACTCGAAAGCAATGTCAGTGACGGGTGAGCCCAGGATTTGAACCCCGCACATACTGCTCCGCGGCCGAGTATCTTACCGAGTATCTATTGTCTCAAATCAGAGGGCCCAGGATCGCAGCTCCCAAGGGATCACGCTTACTTTAACCACTGTGCATGCAGCCCATCATTCAGTGTATGTTAATGGCAATGAGTTAATGCCAGTGTTGGAGATAAGCTGTTCGTGACGACGATTCACTACAAGATCTATGTTGTAATACGATATCATCTTGAGCTGACTCGTTCATCAGCCTAGTGGTCTACGTATGGGAATCTATCGGATGTGTTTGCCTTTGATATCGAATTGAAATTTAACACTTTCGTAGTCAATATATTGAGGAGTTGTCTTACATTGTTATAATTTCTTTCTGACTAATTTTATGCCGGTAAGGCAATAATTAGTGTAGATAAGGAAGAAACAAAGTTCAATAAAACTACGACATAATATTCCAATAGTATGACAACTGATTAGTCCACAGAATATACTAAAACTATAAAGAGCTAATGTTAACGTCAGTTTCCTCACTCGATAGCGATGTTAGCGACGAACGAGCCCAGGATTTTTACCCCGCATATACCGATCCGTGGTCGAATACATGACCGACATCGCCACTATCTCCAACATTATAATTCGCATTATAGTGAAACTACCAACAGTGTTTTTATCCATCACTTTTAATACCACATGTTAAAACCGTTAGCAATTTCGTGCATTTTCCGTGTAACCAGTTCTATGAGTGTCTGAGATTTTACTCTTAGATCAGCGCGGCTGAGAATCGAATCTACGAGGGTTCATTTCACCTCAGGATCTGTTATTAAAATCTTCATGACGCTACCTGACGGCTCTAACCACGGCGCTATTTTGACATTCAAAACTATAATGCGCGTAAATCCAGCTGAAGTAGTTTTGCGGAAATTGACGAAGGCAAAGAGTAATCATCTCAGAAACTTTCCTACTCAGTGTTTGAAGAGAGATCAATAAGAACACAGAATTTTTGTTGAAAAATGATCAATAAAATGAGGCAATAATCGTTGGTGACTATGGTGAATAGAATTAAAAACTGTGATATGATAAAGATGCACCAGTTTGATCGCCGTATTGAATACACAATAACAAATAATAAAAGATTTAACGTCGGTTTCCTCATACAACGATGATGTAAGGGTCGTATTACATAGCTCAAATTGAGCAGGCACGGGTTTCAAAAACCAGTAGCATGATCGAAGTCGGCTCATGTCTGCAAATAAAATCTGACAGACTATACCGTTACAGTAAGAAAGTGAGGTTTGAATGGCTTTTGTGGGGACGTTTCTGACATCATTCTTGGATGAGAAGACGGACGTTAAACCTGTATTATTAATATTATTATTCTTATTATCATTATTAACAATATAAATTTACATACACACACATATACACAATTGTTCAGAGACTAAACGTCTACGGAAAGTCAATGATCATCCTTTTCATAATCTAAACGTCAGTTTCTAATGATCTCATTGCAGCTGAACGCTTTCGCGCGTATGCTTAAATCTACACCGTGGCTTGAGAGCCGGCGGTCAGCTAGATGATCCGGGATTGCTTCTCGGGAAAACAGCGGAGAAGTTGTCGTTTCCTTCCTCCTTATGGGGGAGGTTGAACGGGTGAGATTAGAATAAATTTCTCGGAAAAATCCGTAATCTGCAGAATTTTCGGCTCTTGATTGTATATTGAGATCAGAAAATGAGCTATTATTCAGTGAGGGTGTGATGGTTCCTGAAGTAATTTTATTTCTTCTAATAGATAACGGATTAAATGCTTGTGAATATGTTCCTTCAGCTTCTGATTTACTGCCTGCAGATTCAACAATTCCCTTCTCAGTGTCGACATCCACATCATCTGCACAATCTGTTGCTGTGGTTGACATCATTCTAGGATTTGTTGCTATCGTTGATGCTGCATAGGCTACTGTTGCTTGCGACGTTGTTGTCGAATGCGATGACGTTGATGATGACGTCATAGCGTTGGGATCCATCCGGTTGTATGACGTCACGGAAGAGAGAAGCTCTCTCTCCTTGGAATTTCTCCATTTCATGCGGCGATTCTGAAACCAAATCTTGACCTGAAAAAATGAAAAGCAATGCTTGCTTTGGCAACAGATTTATAATTCTGAGCTTAATGTTACGCTTTAAAATTGCATAGTCTTAACTTTTGTATTAGATAAAATACGCCTTTAATACTTCCTGTTATTTCGCTATGCTATTAAAGAAATTTTACAAGTTTTGCAGTGTTAGATAAAACTGATTTATTGACGGAAGATTGGCTGAAGATTGACTGAAGAAGACTGAAGATTGACTGAAGATATAGAAGAATTTAACAGAATACCCAATCCTATTCAAGTTAATTTATATTTATTTACACGTATTATTCATATTTACATATATATTCCGTATGTGTGTGGCGCCTTCGGCAGTCTCTTTTAAAAGTGAGAATAGAGCGTAATATCAGAATAATGTCTTCTTTATTATTTGGATGCTTACACTGGTTTTTCATAGCATATTACAACTAAGCTCTATGGATCTGGCCATTCATGACGGCCCTGACATCATCCCTGAGGAAACGGACGTTAAACCTTTATTATTATTATTATTATTATTAAACCATCTCAGAAGCCATATTTTTCCAAAGCCATAGGCTACGTAAGGTATGGATAAAGCATAGACTTTGTGAAGGAATTAACTTGTTGATCTAAGTAGTGCTCTTATGGAGTGAGAAAGCAGACTTTGAGTTGATTATGTACTTTGGACCTGCCACTTGGCAATGAACTGAAGAGAGAAATTATTATTATTCAGCCACGGCAGCTAAGTGCCCGAGCAACTAAACCCTTATGCAATGCAGGGATTAGGGAAAACGGGGACTAACCTGAGAATCTTTCAGCCCAAGCCGATCAGCGAGTTTCTTGCGGTCTGGTTTACTAATGTACTTCTGCTTGAGAAAAGTCCTTTCCAATCCCTTTCGCTGACAATCCGAGAACACGGCTCTACGCAGCATCCCTCTCCGTGGTTTACCTCGAGTCCCAAGGGCTGCCGCCTCCGGACCTCCATAGGACCTCTCCACGAGAGATCGGACGGGTGCGTGTAGGAATCCGCCAGGTTCAAATCCTGTTCATAATGATGCATTAGAACAGGATGCAGGATGCATTGGATCATGATGCATCGCTTAGACGTGGAAGAGATTAATTGAAGCAATAGGCTTGTGAATAGCATGATTGTATGTGTATCTAAATACCATCTTGGTTTTGTTAAACTAATATATACATATAGACTTTGCGTACATGTAGTTTATATTATATTAGCATATTTTATATTGCACTACTACTTCGGATCAGTGGATGCGGGGTTCAGATCTTATTATGCTATTGAGAGGCTGACGTCATGATCAGATTTATTTTAAATTAAATATTTAATAAAATTTCTTAAATTAATTAAAATATTTAATTTTAAATAAAATAATTAATAAACAACACTCATTATAGTGAAATGATCAACCATGCTGATATATCTTTCTTTCTTTAATACCATATGTTTAAACAATCAATCAATTTAGTCCATTTTCCTTATAACCAGTCATGTGAATTTCCCAGACTCTACTCTCAGATCAACGCGGCCGGGAATCGAACCCACGAGAATTCAATTCACTTTAGGATCTATCACTTAAAACTTCATAGCTTTACCTGACGCCTCTAACTACGGCGTTATTAAGACATACAATAGCCTTAAATGACTAGTAATGGCTTTACTTTAACTCACCTGAAATATACGGATACGTCACTCTATTCGCAGGAGGGACTTCGCTAGCCGCTGAATCTTTGCCCGCTGAAGACATGATGACGTCATGGAAGTTCCCAGCTGTCTGCTGCTGTATGAAATGCTGATGCTGCTGCAGCAGCTGCATAGATCTAGAAGCAGTAGCTGCTGCTAGCATAAGTTGAAAACCAGATGGATATGGTAGACCGTGAATCTTTGGCAAAAGCAATCCTGGTCTCTGTAAGGAAGTCCAAGTTCCTCCACTCGTGGCTGGAGACATATAGTCTACAGCTTGATGCACTGTGTGTGAATTTGAACCCGAGTTCGTTTGTACTGAAATTAAAATAAAATACCAAAATTAGACTAAAATGTCTGTTTTATAGATATATGGGCTACAAAGCAAACCGGCGATCCAAACCAACGTCATAAATGGCACTCAGTTGGTGAGCACATTAATTTAAGGCTCCAGCAATTACCATCAAATTTTCTAAAGTAAATGGAAAAGTTTGCTTCGTTTCGTATACCGACCCAAGCTAGCTAAACTAGGATTCAAGGGAAGAAGATGACGATGACTTATAAATAGCTATTTGTGCACATTTGTGTTAATTAGTAGATGATATTTTTACAAATGCAAAAGTTTCAAGAAAACACCACTTCGCAAAATAGCACTGATTACATACGGTTTGCTAAACTAGCAAACCGTTTAGCAGCCTTGCATAATAAGCAAAAGGCCATTCTAGCGTATCCCAGCCAAAATCTTAATGATTAAACCTGCTTACTTACATAACCCTAGTGGTAGATAAGGAGATGTTAAGCTAACTGGTATATACTTTACAGGATAATGACAATTATTACAAGGAAGTCATCTATTATAACCATATCCAAATTTTCACATTTTCAAGCAATTCGTAGCATTTACTAGAAGATGATGACTTTCGACCTCGTAATCGTTCAAACTGAACTTTGACCTCACGTGCATGATGGCTTTTGGAATTTCTTTGATGTTTTTCAATGATATTTCTTCATATATGTACAGGCCAATTTATGGGTGATATACTAACGCGAATAGGTCTAGTTACTCTACCCTTAAGAATGGTCTGAACGTGTTATGGAATAACTTTTCATAACTGGTGATTAAAGGAGATTTTATTCAGTCACTTCACCATCGACGATACCCATGTAGGTCAAGATGATGTAGAAACTCACCGTAAAAAAATTATTTTAAAACAAACCGCCGATAAGGAATTTTAAGGTCTTGGATCTTTTAGTGTTAAAATCCTGTGTGTAAGTTAAATAATCCTTGCCTTTTTCTCTCAGAGGGTTACACAATCAATCAATCAATAAGAATTTAACGTCCGGTCCCTCGCCATAAGGTAATGCCAGGGACGTCGTATAATATATAATAATATAATAATAATTCATATATCGTATAATAATAATAGTCGCATAATAATAGTTGAATAATAGTCGCATAATAATAGAACAGTTGTGTACACTTATTATTAGTCGAAGGGTACCAGACGTTAAGGTTCCGTTTTCTTTCTTCCTTTATTTATTTCTTTCCTTCTCGCCGATCGTGTTTCTATCCCTTCTCGTCGAGCCCGTAAAATATAGATAAACAAAAAGGTGTTTAAGTTATATTTGAATTTTTCTTTCAGTCAAACAATGTATTTGAAAACGTTAATTGCTTGCTGGAGAAGAAATGCCTCTTTCCAAAGCAATAAGCAAAATTTTTTTAATCTGCGACCTTTACAGCTAACAGTGCATTGAAATAAAATCAGCTACAACATTTAATCAATAAATCTTCTAGTATGGAAGCTACAATAAGTAATAAATCGCCTTTGATAGGAATGTACACCTTGACCTCTAACCCGGAAAGCAATAGAGATAGGCGGTAGGTGAAGAGGAATATATACCTTGGACCTGCCACCTGACAAGATCACTACAGAGAGATGCTCGATTAGTTAATGATATAACTGATCAGTGTTTATAGACATCTTATCGCTAAGAAGTTCTGCACAATTATCACTTGACCATTTCCCAGGCGTGAGCGGTAATCCATTCTAATCGATCAATCTTTATTCCGTCCATCGCATATGATGCTTGAAATAACCGTGATACTAATAATATCGGTGTTGACTTTGCAGTACAAGCGACTAATTCTAATAGAAGAATTTAATTTTACGATACAAGGATTAGCTAGCTTTAAAGATAAGTGCAACTCAGTAAGTACAACAACTAGTTAATAAAAGACTAATAAATAAAAAGACTAGTAACTAATAAGACTAGTTTAGAACAAATCATTTAAATTAAAAGGCGACGATTCAATCATGATGATATCAGGTGTATTTAAAATAAATATTCTCTATAGCTGTATTCTGATTTCCGATATTCTTCGGTGCTGACTGCTAGAAACTGGATTGCCTAGTTTTTATACTATCCTTTCTAATTACAGATTATAGTTTAGAATGTGCTTGCTGGATAATGCTAATATGCTAGTTAAGTGTTTTGATGTTCTGAGCTTATTATAGCTTTGTATGCCTAATCTATAAGTAATTGTCTTATAGCTCAATCTATGCGCAGCCTATTTGCTTTTCTGGTTTTTGTTGCATTGTTGTATGTGCAAGATTCATGTATGGATTACTTCGCCTGAAATAAAGCAATAAAAAAATAATAATAAAACATTTTATCGTTAAGTTCAAGGTGTAAGATGATAACTTTGCCCAATAAGTAAATAATTATTTTATTTTCGAAAAGTTTTTTAAAATCCTTACAATTTGCAAAAATCTTACATTTGTTGAACTGCTGTCACGTCGGTTTGGCGTCTCGCCTGCGACAGATTCTGACAATGATGTTAATGATGTTATTTCTCCAAAATAGAATTTAATAATAAATAATAAATAAATTCAAAATAAATTAAAACGGAATTTATTATATCAAAAGGCAGATCTAAGCTATTGCCATGTGATGCTTAATTGTTACTCTTGGCTTATTCGTCTATCAGAAGTTTATACAGTGTTCGATCATTCTGAACGGATTACACCGCCTTGTAAAGAGTTATTGAAATCTTAATCAGGTTTGAATAATCCATCCGCTAGGGATAATCTCTTCAAATATAATTCGTAGAACAGCTGTGAAGTTTGGCAAGGAATAATCGATTGCGCTATTACTGACTGTTATTAAAATAACTCAAAATTGACAAGAAGCGGGGGCCACAAGGGGGCAAATCCTCCTAATTTTCCCCAGGTTGTGTTCAAAATCAGGACACAATACAAATTCTGATTCAGTCAATCGGACTGAATGTAAGCTACTCTTGAGGTAAGAGGCGATTAAGCAGGAACTGAAGAACGCAATGGAAAATCAATTCAGTAACTTTATTTAGCAAGCTATATCTTCTACATTGCGGTTTGAAAAATGGTTAATCTTAGAGGCTGGATAATTATGATGATCATTGGAATTCTCATACTGAGCGATAAAATTAATTGGGTACGAATATGTACATTGAAAGGAATACCTGAGAGAGCATTATAGAAATAATTTGATTTATAAGTAGTAGATTATTGTTGCTATTGTTATAAGTAGTTGTATTAATATAGCAACTATTGCGACGAGCAGAAAATGTCTAAGTAAGGTTTTAAAAATGTAGAAAGTCAGTCCTAAAGTAAAAAACAGAACCTTGCAATAGAACAGATTTGACGCAGGACAAATATTCCGTGCGCTCCATATATATATATATATATATATATATATATATATATATATATATATATATATATACATATACATATATACAGACATATATATATATATATATGTATATTTATATATATGTATATATATATATATATATATATATATATATATATATATATATGTCCATTTGCTTAAATTGATACCACTAAAAACCTCCAAAAACTTTAACCTATTCCTGTAACCTCAAAAATAAGTTAATAGATCTCACCTAACTTAAAGAGAACAAATTTTAAAAATTAGGCCATCCGAAGTGCTTATGAAAGAGAAACAATCACACCACTAACAATTAGAGTGCTACTATGCTACCATAGTCGATGACTATGACAACATCGAGCACTACTGAGCACTATCCGAACATCGACCATGACACCTCTATTGAAAATGTCTGAGGGTATTATTATTATTATTATTTATTATTATTATCAAAACCGACGAGAACAAAGCAAACGGTTCCAAATTCCAAAATGATTGAAAATCTAAAATCCAGAAAACTTGTCCCAAGAGACTGAACTTATCGTGTAAAACATTTCGTGCGTAAACGTTACGCAAGGTAATTCCCCTCACCCCCAAATTAAATACATTTTAACGATCTTCCAACGAGGCGGTCGTGATTCTAGCTTCAAAAGATCTTCATTAAAAATCTGCTAAACCAATAACTACAAGACGATATCTACCGAATAATAATTCAATTAATCCAGCAAGCTGTTGACTCGATTCATCACCGCTTAATCTTCCATATATTTGCACGTCGATCGTGAGAAGTCATAAATTTTCAAGTAATGGTCAACAGAAATGTATATAATTGCATGTCTAGTTCGTAAATCCTGTTTATGAAAGAATTAGCCGATCAAGTCGATTGCACTGGCGTAAAACAAACGTTCAACTTAATGGAATCGAATAAAGAACGTTGTGAGAATATTAAGAGAAGTTTTAAATGTTAAATTTGTAATCAGCCATGCTTTGGAAAAATATTGAAAGATTATCAGCTTGTATTTGATGTATTGCATTTTGTGCAGTGTTAGCTTAAATCCTAGTAGACGCATTGACTGAATATTACACACACACACATACACAACACACACACACACTTTCTGCATAAGGCATTTGATTGAAATTAACACGAAGTATATTTTCATCTGCAGTTTAAAAAAATTGTTATTAAAATAACTTCAGATAATTCGATTACTAAATTGCATATGCATCAGTTGAATACGGCCCCAATACAGTACACAGTGTAACATACTAAACTAATATTATTATGTAATGAGGCCCAAGACAAGTGTAACATCAGTTTCATACGAAGGCATGTCAGAGACGTAACGAGAACGATTTAAATATATAGACTGCGCTAGTAGCATGCCGGAAACTTATCAAATTATCTGGACTCAAATCCAGTTCAGATAATTTTAACAAAAACTTTCTACCCCGCACCAGGGTTAGCACTAAACAAAATGACTTACTGAATATAGTTAATTAAATTGAACGTTGTACCTATTGACTTACCATTTCATAAGTTTCTTGTATGCTACGGGCGTAGCCTATATATTTATGAAATTACATTTTAAAACATACAAATGAAATGTATAAAAGTAAGAGTAGTAAGAGCAAATATGAGAATGTGAGGATGTGATGCTGAATCAATTTTATGTATTTTAATGTTTCTTATTTTGGTAGTAGTTATTTCAGCTTCACTATTTCTTTATGTTGTATGGTCTCTAATGTATGAATTGAACTAAGTAATAAATAAAATTAAGAAATATATATATATACATGTATATATAATATAATATAATATGATATGATATGATATAATATAATATAATATAATATAATATAATATAATATAATATAATATAATGTAATATAATATAATATAATATAATATAATATAATGTAATATAATATAATATAATATATATCATCATCATCATCTTCCCTTAACTCCCAGTTTAACCAGGGTCGGAATATTATATATATATGTATATATATATATATATATATATATATATATATATATATATAAAAGGACAGATAGAAGCTGAGGATATATAAAACAACTTATAGAGTAGATTAGGTTGTGTTGTATATGCTATTACGCCTGAATTTAACTAATAAATAAATACCTAAATAATAAAAGTATAGTATAGTATAGTATAGTACAGTATATATATATATATATATATATATATATATATATCGATATATAAGGACAGATAGAAACAGAGGATATATAAAATAACAACTTACAGCGGGACTCAGAAACACCGGGTCCTCTTGACGGGGATAGAATGGATTGAACGCTGAACTTAAGAGCTGAACCATTCCCACTCTCTTCAGATGAATCCTGTTTCCAGTTCTTTGAACTTTTTCCATCGTTTAGAAGCGCTACTGTCAGTCCAGCATCTTCTCCTTCCGATTGCTCCGAAGTATTATCTTCCATATCTTCTCTGTCGTAGATAGAATTTCTTGGACTTGCATCGGACTTGATCTCTTGTCCGGACGAAGAGGAATTATTAGACGATTCGTCCGGAATATTTTCAATTTTAAAATCAGGAAATTCTGATCCAATCATCTGTGCAGAATTTCTTTTAGAATGTTTCGTATTCGTCGAATGGAATCTGCTTAACTGAGGATCATTGGGACTTCCGGACGTTCTACTGGAAATTTCGGGTGATGGTGATCGCTTTTGAAATTCTGGAGAGATGGAATGGGAGGATATCTGGCGAGGGAATCTTGCGGAAGGATTGAGGTAGGCCTGGAGCAGGAAGTTCCTGTAGTTAGCGTCTCTGAGATAGGATTGGAATATAGGAATCAGAGTTGGATCACCACCTGGAATAGTCGGAAGAAAAGGATTGATTTCTGCAGATATTCCACTTCCATTCGATGAACTCATCTTTAAGCTGCCCTTGAAAACTGCAGTGTTTCCTTTAGTGTACTCTTTCAAAACTTATGCAATTGCGCAAGAGTTAATGCACACTGCAGGTGTCATTTATGTTATTTTAAAAACCAGATGCTTCTCTCAGAAGACAAAGTATTTATATATGTCTATAATTTTCTAATTTGCAATTGAAAACAATCTGTCACTTAATTATTCAAAACAAATGTCAATAGAATAATTATGCATCTTAGAACCCGACTAAAGAATCGGGTTCTAAGATGCATGATTAGTCTATTGACATTTGACTAAGACTGAAATTCAAAAAGTCAATGTCAATTCCTATCTTTTCCATTACATACCTAAGAGGTAATTTTAATAAAAGTTTACAATCTGTGTCCATATCCAAAGATATGTCAGGGACGTCCCTAAGCACAACACAAAGTTTCATCATTTCCCAGCAAATTATAAGGCATTTCATTGCAAAGATTTCAGATCTATGGCTAGAGAATAACGATCTCGACTACTAACTTTTTGAGTTTAATTTTGGGGAAAATTGTAGTATCGCTATACTTGTATATTCTAAGATTGCTGTGGAACGTCTATTAGAGCTGGATTCTTGCTGGTGATGCCCATAGACAAGGAAATGTTTAAATATATATGATTAGTATTCTTAAAGGTGCATACATACATGTATATATTTTTCACTTTAATTTGTGATCGTTGACGATTTTTCTCTCAGAACCAGTTAAAATCTTGACAATTAATTAGCAGGATATCTATTGCTTCATCACTTACTTCTAACCAGCACACAAATTCTTGCAAAGCAAAATAGTTAAAGGCTTCGACGAATTCTGTAAGTCAAGATTAAGACAATGACAGATTATAAAACACTGCGTAAGAAGTAAGATGTCTTGAAAGAAGCCTTGGCCAAGCATTGACCTATGGATGCGTTATTTGTCTAAAGCAAACAAAGCTTTGAGCCAATGATTCGAATGCTGTGCGAGTCGCTCTTCCCAATTGGATCCAATGTAGATTCAAGAAAATAAGCTTTTACTAACTGGGTGTGGCCAAATTGATATCTGTAAGGCTGTTCTTATAAAACACATTACATCTACGATGATATTCAGCTCTGTAATCTTTTACGCGGGTGTCCAAAAATAGCGGGTAGATTTAAAAATGCTCAAATCTCTGAATCGTTCAAGACTGTCTAAATAGCTCATTGTATTGAACGACAGGCAAAGCCGAGAGTTCTAAATAGCCGATCCTGAGATAAAATTAAATTCAAGGATGTTCTCACCTCGAAAAGGACTAAAAGTGATAGATACCATCATGGATAGATATTACCGTATAGTGTGCCTTTGACCTTCCAACGGGAATGTCCGTCTGGATCTCTTCACTGAAAGTATGCTTACACATGCTATCATTAAAATTGGCACACTCCTTTTTTCGTATAGTTACACATTGACATACCGCATGGTTTTCTTTCTTAGTTGCTGTTTTTGTAGTTTTCGTTATTTCCTCCTTTCGCTTCCAAGTTTATTAGTAATCGTTGCCTTTTGTTGTCGCTTTGATTGCAACCGGCGCGGAGTTAAGAATAACCTTCCAAAACCCACGGGATTTTTTAAATTGAAACCTGTCAACACTTGGTCTTTAAAGTGGTCGCCCACAAAGTACTTGCCGCGCGCAACGTGGCTTTACTTCGTTCAATTAACGCGCAGCTATAGCTAACTATAGTGATATATTAAATCACAAAGTATTTTCACAATAACATTGTTTGAATTTCACAATGGATGTATTAATATTTTATTTAATGAACTAGCTATTTCCGCTTTGATTGATTAGAGCTATTTCATAGATAACACTCCTTCAAACAACAAGTTAATTCCTTCACTAGAGTTTATTTATAATTTTATGTGGCCTATAGCTTCTGAAGTGGTTTCCCTTTGCTGTCGTGATTTCTGGCTCAATAGACATTTATGATAGCCTACGTTTAATTTATGATTGGCCTATTCTTCAGTGATCCAAAGGGGAAAAACTACATCCAATTTGTCAATTCTGATTTAGCCTCCACGAAATATGTGCGCCTACAATAATACAATTAACATATTAAATTGTTTGGACTCAAAATTGAAAGAGTCCAGTTTAAAGGCTAACAACGTTTAGTAGAGTGTTTCTCTTTCTCTCAAGTGTTCTGCCAAATTGCAGGTCCAACGTATATATTCATATTCCCATTATGCTTTCAAGCTCCAAACAGAGCACTCCATAAGTCGACAAGCTTATCTTTACTCAAGAGGCTCTGCCTTATTCATATCTTACGAAGCCTTTAACTTGGAAAAAGCTTTCGATGCAGTTTAACGTTGCCTTCTTCAGTATATATGATGCAATGAGTACGAACAAGGGTGACATAGGGAAATATGCTGTCATCTGTCGAGTCCCTGAGAATACTCAGAACAGGGAAAAGTTCCAAGTTTCAAGCAACAAACCTAATCGGAGAACAACAGCTACAACAACAGAAATAGAGTGCTACTGCCATTCATGACAGCATTGAGCACTATGGTACCAAACCCAATCCGATGAGCAGAAAATTGCTCCACAGCCGCAGACTGGGGATAATACTGTCTAACTATCTACCTCCACTACAGCACCCCCTATTATGAACTACCCCTTTCCCCTTTCCCCATTATGAAATACTCTAACAGTTAATAAATGACATTGTGATATGAAACAGAAAGAAACGCTGAATATGACAAATTATAAGAGGGATAATTTGTTGAATATATAAAATAATGAAGAAGGCAACGGAAAAGAATTAGAGACAAGCTGAGACAGGAAGCAGTAAATAGTTTGATAACAATCATTAAATAAAAATTGAATTAAATAATAAAAAGTATTAAATTAAATAGTCACTGTCTTTAGTAATAGGGCCTATTCAATTGTGCTAACTAAAAAAATATTTGATGCAATTTTGTTTTATGGGCCAGATTTCTATGCCTCACGTCAGAGTCTACATGAAAACATCTCACGTCCGCACTGCGTGACGTGTCGATATGGCAATTGCTACGAGATCCTTCCTTCGTCCAAAAGCTGTCCCAGGATTTCAGTCCTTAAGTCGTCAACCAACTACCCTAGGTTCCTTTCCGAGTTCTAAATTATCCTGTCACACACCACGTGACCTCGGACTCTTATCCTGCAACTTTCTTCAGCGGAGTCATCCTATAATCCTCAATGACGACACGTACAGCTATGCTGGAGTAATAAACTAACGGAATCTAGCAGGTAGAATATGGCAGTAAATTTTCTACAAGTATTCGGCTGTGTGCTTCAGAACTTAGCTATGACCACGTATGAGTATAATACAGTATACTGTATTAAGATATGAGTTATTTCGTTTAAAGAATTATTGCTCAGTAGCTTTTATTTAAAACTTTATTAATTTAGAATTTAAAAAAATTGAATAAGATAACAATTACTCATTCTGAAGACATTAACAAGTCTACCATACTTCGCTAGAGATATACGGTTTCATGTAGGCAAATCTATATTTGACTGAGGTAAAATGCACTTTTTTGAACTGAACTATTTGCTGCACTATGTGGTCTCTTCATTTATGTATTCTTTAATTTATAAAAGTATTTATTTATTTGCGTATTATGTATTTATTTATTTACGTATTTATTTATTAATGAGTTCACAATCACGAAGAATGCTCTGTAATTCTTTGTATCAAAGTGAATTAGATTAGATTAATATCGTAATAACGGTGTTCCTGAAATGTGTCTTCTTTACGGAACTTAAAGTAAATATCTGACTCAATTTTTGGCTGTTGAGAACATTTTATTAACACTTCACGTCAGTCCTAATTTTCGTCTCTACTCTGGCAGTTATAGTTTTACTACTTTAAACGACACATGGAGGACCTGTTGGAACTGGAAAATACTTTTCGGATAGTCTTTAGGATTTTCTTAAAATCTACGGTGCTAGTTTCTTAAATGGGTTAATCTGATCTAGCTAATTTAAAGCAAAAGAATCTATTAATAATGACAGTCATAATTAGTCAAAGTAACGCGATTCAATAATCGCGTTACTAATCTAATGAAATAATAATAATATATAATTTAATCTAATGTTAATTTTTCCATCAACTGTTATAGTTTGGTCTGCGTATTTTAACTCATCCAAATTATATAAATAAGCTAATTGGTTATGTAAAAACCTTTATGACATTAAGCATAGTTGGAATGTTATTCATTGACGGTTATTATTTTTGAATATAGAAACACCAATAGAATCAAATCATTTTGTGAGCTAAAAAACTAATTATACCACTAATTTCAGGCACTTTCAGTACGCTATGTAACTTAGCGGATACAAAACAGTTTCTCAGGCTAAAGAGAAAAAATAAAATGATAAATATTCCACTTTAATCTGATGACATCTAATACACAATTAAAATTAATTCAGGATGGCTAGACCAGAACGAAAGAGATGTGTTTCATAAATAGATAGATGTATCTTTAAAACGGAGTTTTATTTGTGAATAACCACCTAAGACATAAATTAAAGTGACCTTACATAAACCTGCTCCTAAAATAGAAAAGAAAACCTGCGGCATAATAATACTGAACAAAAGATTCATGTTCGTGAAGATTAAAACCCATTAAGCAGATGAATGAAGTACTATGTAACTTCAGCTGCATTTACCCTATAGGGGAATTTGTAATTCTGACTAATGAAATAACTTTTTTTCTACAAGAGTTTGCTGCGAAATCATTAATTTCTCGTCACTAAGCGTCTCTTCACTGACGATTAAGCCTTAGGATTAAGAGCACTGTTGTACGATGCTTCTTTCAAGAAGAAATAGAATAAATTTTAAAATAAAGATCAAACTTTAAAATAGAAATCAATTTCCAAATGTAAGCACTGTAAACTTATGTTTCGGTCGTGTGTAAATTATATGACAAAAATTAAATAAAATGAATATCTTTTATAATGCATAACATCGCACACTTACTGTCAAAACTCTGCGATTTGGCAAGCCTTCTTACTTATCTGAACTTCTTCCCTATCGTCCCTCACGTTCATTGCGTTCCACCGATGCCAATCTTCTCTCTGTTCCAAATATTCTCACATCATTGGGCAGACGTTCTTTTTCTTACGCAGCACCCACAATCTGGAACTCTTTACCTGCTAATCTTCGCTCTTGTTCTTCTCTTTCAACATTCTCTAGCAGGCTTAAGACTTACCTTTTCCCACCGTAGACATAATCAATCTACCCTGACCATTTTTGATCACGGACTGGCTTTCGTTTAGGACCTTACTTCTCCTCAGCACATTTCATTTGCAGATTGGTCTGGGTGAATTGAACTGTAGTGATGTGTGCTGTTGGGGACGTCCCTGACATCATCCCTGGATGAAGAAACGGACGTTAAACCTTTATTAATATTATTATTATTATTATTCAATATAATTATACAGACTGGTGGGCAAAAAGAATAATCCTCTAGCGAAATCTCAATAACTGTAAGAAAACTCAAAATATCTCTAAGAAATTTACGGAGCTTCTAGGGGAGGAATTTCTGCGTATATCCTGCAAAATTTTATGAAAATCTATTGAGAAATATATTACAGCGTTTCTACGAAAAAAAGTGCAAAATCAGTTTTAACAAGGCTTTTTTTTATCAAAAGTTTAATAACTTGAACAAAACTCAAAATAGTTTTACAAAATTTTTGGAGCTTCCAAAAGATGACTTTCTACACATATTCTGAAACTTTTGTGAAAATATATTCAGAAATAACAGAAATACAGGGTTTTTATCGAAAAAAAATGTTAAAATTAATTTTAACAAGGCTTTTAAACAAAAGTACCGGACATACAGCCGGACATTTTCTTAAAAATTTAGGAATAATTTTAACAGAAGAACGAATTTTAAGTATCTTTTATTGGAGCAGCTATCAAGGTAGTGTAGGCTTAAACTCCACTACTTAAGTAAACGGCCCTTTTCAGGGTCGTTATTTTCTTTTAAGGAATGACTGAAATTTCGAAAAGCCTTGTGAAAATTGATGTTAGCACTTTTATCGTAGAAATGCTGTAATTTCGTAACTAATGAAAATATTTTCATAAAATGTGCAGGATATACGCAGAAATTCCTCACATAGAAGTTCCGTAAATTTCGTAGAGATATTTTGAGTTTTCGTAAAGTTATTGAGATTTCGCTAGAGGATTATTTTTTTTGCCCCAGTCTGTATGTCTATATATATATATATATATATATATATATATATATATATATATATATATAGGCCTATCTATATACATCATATATATAATATATATATACATTATATATTATATATATATATAGGCCTATATATATATATATATATATATATATACATTATATATTATATATATATATAGGCCTGTATATGCATTATATATGTAATATATATGTATATAATAAAATATAAATATCTATACATATATATATATACATATCATTGTGTTTTGCGAAGGAAATATCCAAGGTACATATTCCTGTAGACACATTCACTCAGAGGAGTACTTTGAGTATCAACACATTTTGAGCAGAACTAACGAAATAAAAATGACTGCGGCTACTATTTTTCTTCTCTCTCTCTCTCTCGCTCTCTCTAGTGTTTAGTCTAGTAGCAAGTGTGTACTCAAGGTGTATATTTCCACTAATTCTGAATTCGCCCTCCACAAAGAACACTGCATCGATCAACAACTTAATCCCATCACAAAAGATTGTTCCTCATCCACACTTAACCTAGTTTATAGTTTTGGAAAGATGTGGCTTCTTACGTTGCTTCCCGTTGCCTTCTTCAGCCTTTCTTAGTCGTCTCTGGCAATACTTAAATTTTACGATTGGTGTATTCTTAAGTGGCCCGAGCTCGACACTGGAAAGTTTGTCTAAAGGGACGAAATCTATAAATCTACTAAAGATTACTCTTATTGCGTAGGATTTCTAATTTTTCAGCAAACCGTCTGTATCGATCATGAAAGATGATGTGAGGAAACGATATCATGAATTTTGATTGTAGCATTTATTGTATAAACTCTTCGTTTTCTACCTCTTCGATTTCCTTCTACTTTCATTCAAATGCACTCACTCACCTGTGTTCACAAAGGTCACTTAGTGCAAATCAGAATTAGCTCGGATTGAGCCTGTAGACTTAGGGTTCGATTCAGCTGACGGATCAATATGTTTTTGTTATTAGAATCATCCGCGGGCTATTCTATCTTTGCTAATCTATCAGCCTATTCTCTACAGCTATACATTATTTTAGCATTTTGTTTAAGAGAGAATTGAAAACTATGTAAGAATTGCTTAGGAAAATTATTGTGTGTTAGATATTAGTTCATTACCCGTATTGTGGCTGAATTGCTGAAGAATGGACCAACCGTGTACAACACTTGCCGTAAAAGGCTACGAAGCAGTAAGTTTCAATCCAACATCAGAATGGGATTCGGTTGGTGAGAGCCTAGGCTTCAGAAATTGCTACAAAATGTTCTAATCCCGACCCTAGTTAAACTGGGATTCAAGAAAGATGATAATGACTACGATGAGTGAAAATATAGTTTGAAAATAAATACGACCTGAATTTAACGAAATGTTCAGTGCTTGATCGAGTTAGTGGGTCAAGCGTTAAATATGTTTCTTTTTCATCGGTAAATGATGTCAGAAAATCAAACTCATTATTCGAGCCGACAGGTGCGCAGGAATCATAGTCTTGACCCATTCTAGATTATTTACAACGGAATTCACTATATTTTGTTTTTAATTTATGCCGTACCTCGATTCATCCCTTGCGTCATATAGAAATATATCATACTGTTTTAATATTGGTTCCTATCAGTTGCAGCTGCTGCCACTTCCCTTGGTCCAGATATCATTCAGATTGGTAATAATATCGGTAGATATGTACTTGTTTAGTCGAGGTGATAGTAGCATAGATGCGGATTAAAATAATTCATAATAATAATAATAATAATAATAACAATAATAATATCAATTAGAGTGCTACAGTCTTCAATGACAATATCGAGCACTGTTGAGACAAAATCAAGCCGGCGAGAAAAAAGGAGGTTCAAAAACTTAATACTAATATTAATTACTCTTAATAATGCGTACTATTTTACATGTCTACCCGCGTTGCGTCCGGGTTGCTGAAGAATTGACCAACAGTGGACTATGCCTGTTTCAAATAGTGACAAAGCGTTAAGATCGCAACCAACGTCAGAATTGGAGTTAGGTTGGTCAGCGCCTAGGATTCAGAAATTTCTACAGAATTTGCTAAATCCCAAAGTCTTACATGTAAGTTTGCTAACACCCTAGTTAGATTGGGATTCAGGAGAAAGTGATGAAGACGATGAATTGATGCAAGTGTATGGGGTTTTCTATATAGCACCAATGTAAATTAATGCAAATTGAGAACATTGTAATATTGATCTGTAACTATTACATAAATATTACCAAAAGTATTGAACATAAATACTAACGATTACGATTATTATTACTAAATGTAACTTTTTTTCTGAGCCTCTCTCCCAGTCCAACCGAAGTGACCTTTCGCTACTTGTTAGTTTACCAACCACTTGAGATCTCAACCCGGTCGTCTGATTTATTTCTCTTTATCTCAGAGTATCGGGCGCAGTCAGCGGCGTCGCTTCCTCGACGATAGGTCACCCGGATTTCAGCAATAAATCCGGTCCATCGGTCGACTCGTCCAGGCGCTGTGGGATCTGACGAAAGAAGGAAGGAACTTCAAGACAGAGACCGGGCGAGACCGGGCAAGGCCGAGAAAGGCCGGGCGAGACCGAGCGATGCCGGGTGAGACCGGGCGAGACCGGGCGAGGCCGGGTAAGGCCGGGCAGGTCCGGGTGAGAACGAGCGAGATCAAGCGAGACCGAGCGAGACCGAGCAAGGCTGGGCAAGGCCGGGTGAGACCGGGCGAGACCGGGCGAGACCGAGCGAGACCGAGCAAGGCAGGGAGAGGCCAGGCGAGGCCGGGCGAGTCAAGGACCGAAGCAGGGACCGAGACTGCAGTGGAGGTTGCGTAACTACGTGAGAGCTTCGAGGTAGTGGCAGGGAAGATAGAGGCTATGGAAGGAGAAAGAGTTGGGATGAAAGAGATAGGATGTACGGAAAATGATAGAACGCAATACTTACCCCACCCCATTTGCATAGCATTTCTAAAACTGAGAGTGAGACAGAGAGAGAGAGAAAGTGAGAGAGATGGGATGTAAGGAAAATGGTAGAGGGCAATAATTACCCCCACCCCATTTGCATAGAATTTCTAAGAGAGTGTGTGTGTGAGAGAGAGAGAAAGAGAGAGAGAGAGAGTGAGAGAGAGAGAATGAGAGAGAGAGAGAGACCTGGTGGACTTTAGAAGTTGGATTGGGTCGTTTATTTAGTTGGTGGGTTTATCTTACTGACTCAGGGCTGTCAGCGCAATGCCACTGAAGACCAAACGAATAATAAATAAATACAAGCGTTGCCATTTTCCTAATGAAACTGGGTCAGAAATTCACGGTATCTTACGAATTTTGCGACATAAAATATTTCGCACTTCGGTAACCGGATTGTAGCAAAATGTTTGTGATTGTACAATAAAAACAATAGTTAATTGAGATGCTAGGGTGTTTCATTAAAAAAACTGTTGAAAGGAAGTAAAGCCGTATCTCAATATATAAAGAGGTTCATTACGGGTGCATAATCATTATACGTAAATGTAGCCAAATATTAAAGTACAAGTACAGAAGTTTAAGATTTGTCGTTGTCGAACCTAATTGTATTAACGGGTTTGAAGCTTTCTACTTTTGTTATATTTACTTATAAATTCTGTTAATAATTTATATAAAATAAATAAAGAATTATAAAATGCAATTACAATATATAAAATAAATTTACTGAAGAAGAAAATTAAATAAAATGTATAATAATAATAAAAGTTTGACGTCCGTTTCCTCATCCAGGGATGATGTCAGGGACGTCCCCAACAGCGCACATCACTACAAATCAATTCACCCAGACCAATCTGCAAAAGAAATGTGCTGAGAAGAGGTAAGGTCCTAAACGAAAGCCAGTCCGGTGATCAAAAAATGGTCAGGGTAGATTGATTATGTCTACTTAATATCTATATGTCTAAGATATTATATCTTAAAATCTTAATATGTATATGTATACTTAATATCTCTCTCCAATATCTAATGTTCTGCCAAGTGACAGGTCCAAGGTACATATTCTTACTCACATGCTGCTTTCATACCTCATGAAGATCATTCAATCGGCTAACGAATTTTATTCATTCTTCGAGAATCGAACCTACAAGAGTTCTTTCATCTCAGGATTTTCACGCTAAAATTTCGTCACATTACTCAGTTGGCGTTCAATACTCTAACGTCAAAGCTAAAGTCAAGTTTAACGTCAGTTCCTGATCGATGGCATGTCAGTGACGGGTAGAGCTCTGGATTTGAACCCTGCATCTACTGACCCACTTTCCTACAACTTGCCAAGATGTCACCAAGATGCCCATTGAGCTGTTTGAACATCTGAAATGTGGCAAATAAAAAATAAAATTTAAGATATTACTGCATGATGGAGGAAATCTAAATACAATTTATAGGCCCAATACATTTTATAGGCCTGATAGATTTCAGTCAACTGTAGCTACGCAGAAAACTCGGTAGCAATTATGACGTTTTGACAGTAATTGCGACCATCTATTTCGGAAGGAAGCCCGCGGCTTCCAGAGCATCGTGGTCGAGTTCTTGAGTGTATCTACAACATCAGCGCTAGGCGACCCGAGTCTTCAGTCAGCAACATCTGCGAGTAGGTTAGGTGTCTATCAGTCGATCAGTTTTTGGCTTAAAGTTTAATCTTAAAATTAGCTACGTTTCATATTAAAGTTTGTATAAAAAGTAATCGTAAGCGCATCAGTACCTACAGAAGTCTGAGTTGTACCGTTGTTTGATTGAGTCACTCAGTCATTGGTTATATCATTGATTGACTGATTCACGCAGTACTGAGTTGTATCGTTTATTGATTGATTCACTCAGTCCTGAGTTATAGCATTGATTGGTTGATTCAATTAGTTGTATCATTGACTGATTGATTCGCTCAGTTCTGAGCTGTCAATGGCTGGAGCCAATGGCGATGTCGGTAAGATACTCGACCGCGGATCAGTATGAGCGGGGTTCAAATCCTGGGCTCGCACGTCACTGAAATTGCTTTCGAGTGAGGAAACTGACGTTAACATTAGCTTTACCTGCTTTTTTGTACCATCGATTGATTGAATCACACAGTCCTGAGTTCCCTCCGTGTCGACCCCGAATAGGGATAAACGGCACGAAGTTATTTCAATACTTGATTAATTGATGGAATGATTTCATATGGGGAATTTGCTTCTTCCAGAAATTATTTTAAACTGTTATTTATATTTCTTACTTAAATAATTTCAAATGCAATTAAGTTATTAATCTACATGTTTGTATTTACGGAGTTATAGAGTTATGCTCACTGAATTCAGCAGGTTTTGTACAGCAATGTCAATTTTTTAATGTAGAAACCGTAATTTTAATTTACTGCAGTGTTAAATTAATTAAATGCAACCTATAAAGAGGACTTCCGTAATGATCGTGTATCAAAACTAAACTAGTTTAGCTAATGCATCTATTCAACGTCTGCATTAGTTTGAAAGCTTTTTTTATAGATTCATTTTAATTTTAAAACAGTAAGCTATAGCCTCTATTCGTAATATTTGGTGAGTTTGATTATTTTAAACTGAAGCTGGTAAAGCTAATGTTGAAGTCAGTTTCCTTTCTCTAAAGCGATGTTAGTGACGGGCGAGCCCAAGATTTAAAACGCTCACATACTGATCCGCCGTCAAATATCTTACCAACATAGCCATTGGCTTCAACTAATACTGGAGTCATTAGTCATTAGCTAAAGTAGTCAGTAGCAATTACCTATAGGGCTGGACACAAATAAGCTAGACCAACAGCGTTAAACTGAATTCAAATATTTCAGTTATTATGATTTAACGTCCAGTTCCTCACACGGCGACGATATCAGTGATGCAATTTAATATTTCCGCTTTCTCGAGGACATATTTATTAGAGGGCTTTATGAGATTTCAGATAACAAAGGTGGGGCCTAGACGGTCTTACGCCACGTTAATGTTCCTTTCCCTATAATATACTTGACATTGAGCTTAAAATTTCCGAAAGGGAGGCAAACGTGAAGGAATTCACAAATATATATATAAATTCTTCCCTTCGCCAGTTTTGGAGAATTTTCAAACAAATTCTTTAACCTTTAAATACTGTAATAGTAAAGAGAGTAAAGGCTTTGATAAAAATTTAGTGAGTGACAGAATTGAATTTCTTTCTTTGTTCCCCCACCCCTAAATTTGATTTGGTTTGCTGAAATACAATATGACGTAAATGAACTTTATTGGATTAAATTGCGAAAATGTTGTCTTTTAAAGAAATTCGTTCGAGGATTTGCAGCTCCTAAATTATTTTGATTTTCTCGGTTATATTTATTCAGTTCATTCATTTTCTGCTGAAGGTCTGACGTTTTAGTTAGCCGAAAGTTCTTCCAAGAAACCACAAATCAGTTGTATCACTGTTTGTGATACGTGTATTTACTCTCTGCTCGTCTTTGTTTTTAATACATGTATTTAGTAATCATCATCGTCATTATCATCATCAGCAACATCATAATAATCATCTTCATCATCACTTCATCATCATCAACAACATCATCATCATCATCATCTTCATCATCATCAACAACATCATCATCATCATCATCTTCATCATCATCAACAACATCATCTTCATCATCATCGTCATCATCATCATCATCAGCAGAATAATCTTGCCTTGAATTCCAGTTTAACTAGGGTCGGGATATAAAAAGTTTTGTAACAATTTCTGGAGCGTAGGCGCTCATCAACCGAATGCTCTATTGTTGGTAATACATGCATTTACTATCATATTAAAAATTAGATAAACAATAAATAAATATTTATTTTTTATATAATTTCAAATATTTCACAAATATTACACCATTAGTCCAAAATTAATCGACCCTTATGTATTAATTCTAATCCATTTATCCTCTCCATGTTGGTCCGGGCATTGTGTCACAGCATTCTGATCACCCAATAGTTCGGTTCGCCGGAGCAAGAAAATTGATAATCATAATATCATATCGACACCCGGAAAATCGCCGGCAAAGCCTTCGGCCATTGTTCATCTTTCCCTTCTGTCGCCTTCCATCTGCTTTCCACATTTCACGGTCTAGCGCCAAACCGCCTCCTAGAATCTGCCTATCTTTCCAGTATCTACGTGTATTTCTTTTACGCCATCTTCAACGTCACCTGACGGTATTTAATTAAGAACTTAACTTCTTGAAAGACGGGCACTGACGAGTTATGTCGTTGAACGAATATGGCTGGAGCAAGTGGCGATGTCGGTAAGATACTCGACCGCGGATCAATATGTACGGGGTTCAAATTTTGGGCTCTCCAGTCACTAACATCGCTTTCGAGTGAGAAAACAGACGTTAGCATGAGCTTTTAATCTTTATTTTGATGTATCGTTATGGGTTGATTTAAATTCGGAAAATCATTAACTTGCATCTACATGGGTTCAATTTCGGATTTCGTTGTTGTACGTACAAATATTAAAAAATAGCGAAATGAAATTATATACAAACTGTGTATACAATTGTATTGTTGTAGTACATGCAAAATATATATTCAGAGCTCAGTAGCTAAATAGATGTAAATGTGTGCTATTCAGTTACTTTACTTCTCTATAGGACAATATCTAAAATATGTATATTGTTCTCGTCTTAGCTAATGTCGCACTCGTTCAGCCATCATTTAGGCATCATTATTATTTAGACATCATTACTATTTAGACATCATTACTATTTAGACATCATTTGACTGCTGACTGTGTTAATAGTGTCTGTTAAACGAGTGCAGTCGAGATTCTTTAAAAATTTGTTGTGAAATTTGGTAGACTGATAGGTTCAATTCTACCGACAATATTCGTGTTTGTGAAGTGAAATATTTAGACTAAGCGCGTCCTGAGTTTTGTAAACCTAAGCTTTGTGGAGTGGATTTCGAGTTGACCGAACCGGGTTTTGAGCCCGGGCCACTTGCATCCGAGGCTACCACGTTAACAGTTACACCACACCCTCTCTCCACTGTAGTATCCATTAATATGATGTACCTACATTCGAACTCCAGAATGATTAAAAAAGTGTTTTACAGTATAGTCGTACCACCAAGGACAACTTCCTACTAAGCGCATTAGATTCTCCAATGTTTGACAGGTATAAAGTAAACGGATTTGAACCTGTCAATGTCGTTAATTAACTTAATATCTCTGCTATTATCAACCTGCCACAAACCTTCCATTATTTCTATACACATCGTCATGGCGAAACTTTATGTCTGTTTCAGTGGTCTGAAATATTTATGCCTTCATCTATACTAAGGTCAGTCTTTATATTCAAACTTCACGCTGTCGACGGTCTTCGCCGCCTAAGGCGTCGGCTTCTGGCAAGTATCCTACACGGATATCAGAAGTCCTGGTGTCTCCTGAGGATAATTCCACGCCGCATTGGCTACCGGTGGAGTTATTATCTGTCTTTATTTTTCTCTACCGGTGAAGGTCGATAATGACTTTGCAATCGTAGCGTTAGTAAAAGTTAACACCGATCGGCTCTTGGCGTGACCCAAGGTTGTCATTCCTGTACTTATACACTTGGACTTATACAATGTAGGTGTTTGGTTTATTTGGTTTCTAATGTAGTTCTCAATGCTATCTTCAGTTTCTGATTGTTTAGTCGCCTCTTGCAGCATGTGCACTTTACGGTTGATATATTCTGTAGTGCACCGTTTTTTGCACCTTTCTTGGACTTTCTTTTGCACCGTTTTCGGACCTTAATTTTGCTCGCCGGCTTAATTTTGTCTCAATAGTGCTCGATGTTGTCATTGATGACTGAAGCACTCTAATATTGTTATGTTATATGCTATGTTAGTGATTCGAGTTCAGTTGGGTATACAGAGGAAAACCTAACAGATCTTAAGGATTGAAACAAATAAATGCAGTGCTGTCCTAGATTTGATGATTGGGTACAATATTAAACAGCATACACGCAATTAAGCAAACAAAACTCTGATAGATCCTAATCTTCATCTTTTCATCAAAGTAATTATATACTTTTATCTACTTATCTTAAATGCACTCTGGTAACTATATCTCAACTATGGTGCGACAAATTGCTCTTTAGCTCTTTGTGATCCTAGTGTTCTAGAGCTTAATTCGTTTCGTTTGGAAATTGAATGATTAAACGATGGAGTGAAAATTTGGTGCAGATTAAGTACAACGATGGTAGTTTTTGAAAATGTACTTCAGAAGCTTTACTCTAATTGCTTTCAAATGAAATTTCGCCTCAATATGGATTCTGATCAAAATCTATCACATCTTAGCAATTCTGGAAACTGTTTATTCCAGATCCTGGGCCTAATGCTCCTCCTTTAAATTCTATAGCAAGATAATACATTGTAATTTACACATCTCAGAAGAGTCTATTCAATTCTTAGGCTCATTTGCTGATAGGCCTGAATTACTCCTCTCTCTCTCTCTCTCTCTCTCTCTCTCTCTCTCTCTCTGATGTTCCGCCAAGAAGCAAGTCAAAGGCATATATTTCTTCTCAGTGTTACACTCTATAAAAAGCCCTCCGTCAATAAACCAGTAATTTGATAAGCATGAGAACCTAGGCAAAATATAACCACAGTGTTGTCGTCACAATGTTTTCCAGTAGACTAACAGCGTTGTCATGCTTGTGATTTCTTATGATCAACTAACAGCGCTGTTTTGATTATTACCTTAGTGTATAACTGGGCAGCCATATTTGAAGCCAAGTGCACGGTCAAGTATATTTAATCAATCAATCCAAAAGAATTTAACGTCCGGTTCCACGTCATCAGGCAATGTCAGGGACGTCTTTTGCGTCTCACTTATTTATAGAAAACTATCTATTTTGCGTCGCAGGTAGCATAATGTAAACTACTTAATACATAAAAGATTCGCTAATGTGGCATATGTATTTTTTACATAATTTCATTTAGCATCATATATTCATAATTTAAACTTCTCAGGAGATAGGTAAAATTCTGCAACAACGGAAATGTCTAAAGTAATCTCTTAAGGAGACCTAGTCATGGCTGGACTTCAATTATTGTCGACGAATAAAAAGTTTAACGATTTTAATTAATTGCAGACTATTTCGCGAATAATCATAATGAGCAATATATCAATCTACCGATGCATATAACATCCACGATGTGCTCTATAGACGAGTAATGGATCGGCATTCGGTCACGGCTTCATATTTCATCGGTACATGCAGTCCCTCTCTGGCCTCCTCCCCTCCCCCCAGTGCCCGTCAGGCTTCGCCGAAATCCAACTGCCTCGTCGACTCCTTCCGTCAACAGACGAAACCTCTTCAACAACCATCGGGAGAATACCCGCCGTCAGCAGCGCTTAACCGCTGTGCCACTGATGGAAATGGCCGACGGACGAATGAAACCATCAGCTCCATTGATCTTCTTAAAACTGTAGACGGACAAACTGACGGAGTAGGTTTCAGAGAGGAAGCGGGGTTCCTCGGAAGTGGAAACTTCAGCTGGAATAATAGAGGGATAGAAGAAAAGTCTCAGTTTCTACCTGCAAATTTATCACCACGGACATCTAATATGAAAAATGATAGACAAGAAAGTGACGTAACGGAAGTAGATTCGCAATCCACCAATCAGTGGAAACTGGAAAGAAACATAGGTGTAACATTGTCTTCGTCGCTTTGTCAAGCCGAGGGTCAGTTGACCTTTCAATCACGACATTCCTGCTCAGCGAACATGCCATTAGGAAACTCTCAAAATTACAGTACGAATGATAATTTTGTGACTGATAAAATGGATGCATTTGCCCAAAACGCTCAAAATCATAGCGACAATTTAATTGCAAATTCAATTAAAGGTTTTAACAATTCTAATTATCTACATGGCTCAATTACTGCACCGGAAAATCAGAACTTTTCTTCGAGTGGTAACTATGGGCTGCCTTCGCTTCGATCTCATCTTAAAACATTTACATGTCAGGATACGGAATACAATAAAACTCCGCAGTACGATTTCAATCAGATAACTAATAACAAGCAGGAGTCTAACTGTCAATCAACCTGTGAGGAAAACAAATTTTCTAAGCACGATTTAATCGCTTTTCAAGACTCAGCACCAGACAGAACTAACTGCCCTGCCGTTAATAGCTCAATGTCGAAGGATGGGTGTGCGAATATGCTTGATCGTAATTGCTCAATGATTGGAACGATTGGTGGAGAAATTAAGACTACCAGCTTCAGTACAATACCTGAAGAAAACTATATTCACCCGGCTGTAACAGGTTCCAATCGGATTCATCACATATCAAGTGCTTGCGATTCCAGATGTATATTCAACCAAGCTGATTCAAACTTATTGAACAATTTACCAGCAAATTTTGACTTTAGGGTTAATGACGACGTACCTTTATCCGTTGACCAGAATTCCTACTGTTGTCATAACCTTGGTCTAAACACTGGCAGCAATATGAACAATACTTCATTGGCAGAAGGCTCTAAACTTTATCAGATTGCTGACGATGCTCATCTCGAATCAATTCATCGAATGAAATCAATCGATAATGATGATCTAATGGCATCGCTATACGCTCGTCTACACGGTCCACAACTTGAATGCGAAGATGAATGGAGAAGGCCTCGGGAAACCACCACAGCAACGACATCCAAGAGAGAAAAGTCTCGCTCAAAACCAGCCAGGAAGTGCTCTCGATGGACAACTACTTCATGGCTCAGTTGGCTTCGACCCTCCCAGAAGTCTAAGCGGCGGCGAGATCGACATCGCAAGCAGGATAACTTCGAGGAGTTGTCCAGTGAGCTTCAGGCAACCTCATCACGCGTGGCTGTCCTCAGTCACGCTGCGGTCAACGAGGGTTCGAGTCCTGTACGTAGCTTTAGATCATCGAGAGATCTCTCAAGAACCTCAGAGTTTATCTCGCCGTCGTCGTTAAGAGATCACTACGAAGCATCGAATCAGGAATTTGATCTAAAGGACGATCTTCGAGATAGATTGGGTTCCAGAAGGGATGACGAATATGTTTCATATGGGTATGGCGCGTCGGATTACGTTTCCAATCCTACGAGCAATCCTAAAACAAGGGCAGCGATTGGCAGGTTAAACGGTAAGGGGTCTTCAGGGCAAGGTAAAGACGGGGCAAGGCAGGATAGAAGTATTCTGCGAAGATATATGTTTCTGGTTTGTTCCCTTGTGGGAATAGTTGTGTCACTGACTGGTGTTGGAGTGGGCGTGTCTTTGCTTAGGTCTTCCTCAAAATCTCAAACAAGTAAGTTTTGTGCAATATTGATTACAGACTCTCTATATAGCTATCTATCTCTATATCTTTGTTTGTTTCTCTCTATCTACATCTAATTTCTATATCTCTGCCTCTGTCTGTATATCTATATCTATCTCTATAGATGTACGTAGATATAGAGACAGAATATTAAAGTAGATTGAATCATTCTCCAGTAGATGGAATCATTTTCCATGAGATGGAAGTATTCTCCAGTAGATGGAACCATTTTCCCGGAGATGCAGTATTCTTCAGTAGTCGTCATGTTAACGCGTCAGAACTTGACGTGATGGCGGCAGTGGAGTGAGCGAGAAAGGCGTTGATTGGTGTGATGGATGAAGGTCACCATGAATTTCATTTACACTAAACAGCCACTCTTAGGAAAATCAATCCAGTAAATCGATATTTCCTAGGAAACTATGTAATACACAAATAATTGCTGTAAAAGTGTAATGGGTTAATATGATAGTATAATAGTTAAGTCTAATAGGTATAGTAGTTAAAGGTTACGGTCGAGTTGAAAAGAAATATGCAAATATGCTTTTCGGTTCGAAATCAATAGTCGAGTAATTTTTTAAAATTAGGATTTGACAGTTTTGGGGTAAATCGAAGTTGGATGAGTAGTACTAAGAATTGAGTTGATTTCAATGTTACAGAATCGCGAATAGGTCCCTGTAAAAGCTGAAGTTGAACTATAATACAATAGCTAATCATAGTCGCTATCACGTTCTTCTTCACTTTAATCCCGGTTAACTAGGGTCGGGATTATAAGTCTGTGTAGCAGCAATTTCTGAAGCCAATGCGTTAACCACTCGAATGCCCTTTCGGACGTTGGAACTAATAGCTAATTGCATCAATAATAGTAAAATTATTAATTCAATTAGAAATATAAAGTTAACTACAATTAATTATATTTTTCATCTAAAGACTATGAACTCTTAAAATATGTGATAAATTGTTACCTACTACTCAGTGACTTGTACTAAATTTCAAATTTCAAAAGGCAACGATTACTAATAACCATGGAAAGGAATGGAGGAAATAACGAAAACTACAAAAACAGAAACTTAAGAAAGGAAACCATGTAGCACATGCGGTATGTCATGTGTGTAACTATACGGAATAAAAAAAAAAGATACATTATCTGTCCAAATTGAACGATTATTCAGATTTTTAATGTTTCCTCGAATTATGCAGCAGCATATGACTATTTTATTGTTTTTACTTTTTTATTGAATTATCTCGAGTTAGATTCAAATGTAAATAAACATGCGGCAGCGTAATAGCTGTTAATAAAGTCGAACACGTCATACGCAATATTTATTTGCGTGATTGTGAATAATGAGGTTTGTTGTTGTTGTTGTCAACTTAAAGATAAAACAATAACAGTGACAATAAATATCAAGTAAAGAAATTGACGACTATGAGATCCCTTTTTCACTTTTAAGAACATGAGTATAATGTGCAGGGTAGCTATAAATTAATACACAATAGCAAAATAACAATAAAACACAATAAAATGCAATTTAAAAATTATGAAATTAAAACAATCAAATGTCGCAAAACTCAGTTTAACGTCTGTTTCCGTATACACAATAGATTTTGTTATAGGCGGTCCGACTGGAATTCGAACCGACGGCCTCCTGCTTCTCAGGTAAACGTGGCAAAACCTTGCTAATAATTATTTAACTTTAGTAAATAAAAACAAATGCAAAACGTAAACAAAATATAATTACACCTTGACAGTCTCTCTAGGTAGTGATCCCAAGGATGTTGTCAGGGTGTAATAGTAATAAACTAAATATCCTCCATGTCAAGTACTTAGCCATGGTAGACTTTGTCCTGAATGGACACGAAACCTTGAAAGTGAGAATCTCTAGCAGGTAAATGAAGCCGAGAAATCGATGTTAACTTCGGTTTCATCTCTATAAAGCGATATCAGTGATGCCTAGCTCAGGATTTGAACCCACAGATACGGATCTTCGCTCGAATATCTTACCGCCATCGTCACTAGCTCCTGCCAGTGTTGATCTTTTTTGTACTTTGAACTTGTTGTACATCTGTGGCTTCTATTCTGGAAGCTGATGACGCGGTGTGAAACTCCGTGCTGGAATTACTGATGTATATCAATGTATCCGGGTAATTGTCGGACTGTCCGAGTAACTTTATCTTTCGATCCGATAGGCGATTAATTTCCTGGAGACGGATCTAAATCTTTTAAGCTGGCTGTGAGAGCAAGGACTCCGCTCTACTACTGCCTGATAATTGTGCCAGTCCTTGAATGCTAATAGAGATTAAAGTCGAATCTACCGACAGCTATGCGTGTTACTAAGAGACGACTGAGGTAGATGATGATGATGACGATAATAATAATAATAATAATAATAATAGTAATAATAATTATTATTATTATAAAGGTTTAATTAACGTCCGTTTCCTCATACAAGGATGATATCAGGGATGTCATGGCAAATACATGTATGACATATATGGTGAGATGGCAGTGAAAAGACTTGTGGACATTTAACAATTATTTCTGTGTTCATAACTTCATATAGCTTATATAGCTCATATTTTGGACTTGCCTAGGTGTAACTGGTCCATAGATTGTGGCCTTTCGTATCCAGGCTATTTGATTTTCCGTATGTTCCATTAGCGCTGCTGTGGCATTTTACATACATCGGCGCTTTGAAAATATACTTAGAGTTTGATTAATTGTTTGATTGATTGAATGATGGATTCATTTATTGATTTATTGATTGATTTATTGATTGATTGGCAGATTGATTGATTGTCAAATTATCCCATGTTTATGACTTCACAATCAGGTCTATCTTACATTTGCGTAAATTCCATTTGTGTAGTTCAAACACTGCGTTTCGATCTACTTAACTGCGTTGTTGTTCGGCACTGCAACAACACTTTTAGTACAATTTATTCTGTTCTTAGATAATTAATGTACTTCCTGTTTATAATTACGTTCTCTTCAGAAATTAGTTTAATTACAAATTTGACAAATCTTTCACTCGGGTAAACAAATGAAATTACTCAAGCGAATCGTGCTGGAGGTGTTATACAGAGGTAGGACTTACTGCTAGCTTTCACAATGTGGTACTATTAAAGTCAATGTTCTATCAAATAAAAGAGATAATAGCTGAGTTTATAGCCTTCATTTTGTCACCAAATGAATGCACCGTGACACGCCAAAGTTCGACGACTCTTATCTTCAGGTGAAGCAATGGGCGTAAAACTCGTTGTGTGTTATTGTATATGAATTTGAATTATATTTTGAGTCTGCTTCATTTTGATGAGTTGTTTTAAAGATATTGGTCTTGAGATATTTTATAATATGCTGCATACGGTAACGAATTTCGTTTTTCACTTTGCTACCTGTTTTTCTTGCAATATGAACTGATAAAATTATAATAATGAATTTGATATTGTAATTACTTTTTCCACAAGGAACATAGCAGTTCTAGTTACTGCATGGTTAGTTACATACCAGTGACCAATAAATTACTGTTACTTTAATCTTTGTGGAGGTAGCTCGAATGTGTCGAGTAGTCTTGAAGGAAGCCTTGTGCTTCTGAACCTTGTCATTTAATACACTACAACCTAACAATATAATCTAATTTTGTCTGCATTCTCTTTTAAAACCATAATGCATGTTATTAAAGTCTATTCACCCATAGAAGCCGAAGCAGACATTTTGTGCTGCATGTTTCACAATTTATCGCAAGGACCGCCGGCTGGCCCGGGCTCGGGCGCAGGGGCGGGCCCGGGCCCCAGCGGTCGCTGACGGGCCGATCAGCGGCGCCCTGAGTCCCGGGCCACTCGGTGATTGATGCCCCGACAAACGGTCACGGGTTTATGCCCCGCTAGACGTATGAGTTCTTAGGCTGTTCTAAACCCTCAACTAACACCGTATAGAGCATTGTAGCAAACAATTCTAACTACAAGAAATAACCTTACGATTCTTAACCATTCAATAAACTAGTGGTGTTGTATTAGTTGTTCAATGTGTTTCGATTAAAAATAAAAAAGCTAAAGCTAAAAGCCAAGTTTAACGTCAGTTTTCTGCTCGAATTGTATGTCAGTGGCTGGGAGAGAGAGCACTGGATACGAACTCTGCACGTACTGATCCGCTGTGAACAACTTGCCAACGAGCCACCGGTTCTTCCCAAAACATCCATTTTCCATTCAAAGTTAATAAAAAATAGACTAATAAAGTGCTCTACAATAGTAATAAGGAATAAATGTGACCCTTAATCCATCCCTGATTGAGCAAGTTGGCGAGATATATTTATAAATAATAATTAGAAATAAGCGAAGTATCTTCGTTAAGTATTTATTATTATTATTATTATTGTTACTTATTATATTTTAGTTACAACTTTACGCATCTTTCAGTTTTGAACTATCCCTTTGTTATTACTACATTAGTTATCACATGTACTATTTTAGTACTTCTACAACATATAAATATGATAATAACAAACTATAACAATTTATCTACCAAATTTAAATGGGTCGTTTGTTCTAGAGTTACTCGTGTAATATTCTTCTCGTTGGGACCTACATGATATTACATTCCACCTTTCTTTATCTGAGACCACCTTCTGCGTAATTTCTTCCTCTCTCTCTCTCTCTCTCTCTCTCTCTCTCTCTCTCTCTCTTTCTCTCTCTCTCTCTCTCTATCTATCTCTATCTCTATATTGATTTACTAAATTGAAAATAGTAAGTTATTTAACTAAAAATACTAAATAATTTAATTGAAAGCACTAATTTATTCAATTTAAAATACTGATTTGCGTAATCGAAAATAGTGATTTATTTCATTAAAAATACTGATTTATTTCATCGCAAGCAGTGATTTACAATATGAAAAATACTGATTTTGTAAATTTATAGTACTGATTTAATTTATTGAAAATACTGAATTATTTAATTGAAAGTACTGAATTATTTAATTGGAAATGTAATTATTCTACGTTTAGACGGGGCTATCAGTGCGGATTTACTGGGTGGTGAAGCTCTGAATGCTAATTCCTTGTTCACTTCAGTCAGTCCGTCCTTTCAGCTCGTCACTCTAAACCCGAGTGATCTGCATCCAAAGCCGATGAAAGGTAAGCCTCTAACCGCTCTCTCTATTATCCGACGTTTCGATCTCGCTCGATTACTTTAATCGAGTTAATCCGGCTTTCGCTTAATCGAGTTAAACGCGGTTGCGGCCTTTCCATCGAAAATATATGAGGGCAAAAACTGTTTCAGTTTTTATAAACAAAACTGTTGGAAAATTCAACGGATATGCGAGTATTTTTGAAGAAACTTGTCGCCTTTATTAGCTTAAACTTTTAAATTGACGAACGGGGATGTGGAAAAGTTGAGAAGACTAATTGATATTGCTATAGTGCTAATCCTCAAAATAAAATTACAAAATCGCCACGGAACGTAAGTTAACACAGTGTGTGTTGCATATCAGAATACAAGTTACCATTTAATTAGATCTCTCAATTTCAATGGGAGATCTACAGCACTAAAGAGAGAGTAAATACTAAATGATTGATGCCAACCTGAAGTAGGACTGGTTGTATTAGAGATAGAGTTGGACAAGTGCTAAGAGTTTAGTCAAATCCAAACTTAAATGAGCTCGTTGTAACTTTAAGAGGATTTTGTGTATGCTATTGGATCTTCACAATTTAGTTCTCCGGAATCTTGATTACGCAATGTCATAGATTGCTCAAAATTCACAAGCACAAATTTGCGACTAATCTTCCTAACTCTAAGATTATTCATAAATATCCTTATAACGATATCCAAAGTTAAACTGGGATTTAGGGAAGATGATGATGAGCCTTATAAAAATGTATCAGTCACTCTCGTAACATCTACGCGTGATTAATGGAAGATGCATAAAAATTAATCTTATAATGTTTAGTTTAACACCTGTTTCGTACCACTAGGGATACTTTCAAAGTGTTCAAGTTGAGCTGGGATTAGAAATTATGGCCACCTGTTTATCATGCAAACATGGTATCCGCCCTTCCATCCAACCGGTACGAGTTTGCTTATGAACGATAAATTTCATATTTCTAGTGTTGAGCCAATAGCCTGGGCAGTTTGGTCTTCATATTTACGGTTCAGTACATCCAGGATTCATATCAAATGTTCAAATCTAGGACTCATCTTGTCAAAAACATGAATTCCAGACGGCAAAACTAACATTAAATTAAATAAAAACTGGGAGTTTTTATTTCTGCTACTACTACTCTACTTTCAATCTATCTTTAAGAATTTTCTATACGGACTTAAACTTACTTAGCTACGATCTTTTTTCCAGACGTACCGGAGTGCTCCGGAACGTACGTTGTTGGGAATCAAGTCCAATGCACACATCAGATTAAATCTAATACACGGAGTTGCGTCACTGGAACAACGGGCCGCTAGTTCAGTGAAAATGCCATGATTTCTCTAAAGATTTAAAACGACGCAACTCGCGGGTCTTCGATCAAGCATGCAAGACAGATTGATATGCTTCTTTTCGATTTCGTTTTGCATGTTTGAAGCTGAAAGCTAAATCAATAAGACAACGATTATTTGCAGGGGTTTGGCAGCGATTTTAGCGATTTTACAGATCAAAATCTGCTGTTGGTCAGATTGACGATAGAAATAAAGGAATAGATTTTTTATTTTTCTAACATGTACTTGATGGTAATAATTTTTTAGAATACAATTTTATGCAGATAATAATTTTGTCGTCTACCTCAGTAAATCATTCCTACTATGCCTACATAAAAGAGTTAATTGACATAAATCACAAACATCAAATCGACTTTCATCACTGTGTAATATCATGAAGACTTTGTCTACTTGTCTTTACATTTTTCTTAGTTTTAGTCAGATTTCTTGCAGTTACTTGTAGTCGTAATTATTTTTGCGTTTTTCAAAGTCTTAGCTTTATAGAATGCAAAAACTTATATTTTAAAGTACTTATTTGAAACTTTTATTTTATATTTTATTTGTCTAAATTTCTTTACATTTCTTAGTATTCATTTTTCATAGTTTTGATGAATATCAGAATATAAATAGATTGACAGGCAAATTGTAAGATACTATATATTTACAATTCTCAATCGGTATTTAAAATCCCATTTACAAATTTCTCTGGTCATTTGAACATCGCACTGAACAAAACGATACTTTTCGTTAAACCTGGAGAAACGAATCAGCGCCTTTCCACTAGGTGAATACCCAGGTGACGGGCAGACGAACAGGGGGAATATTTCGTGGTTGATTGCCCCCTAGGCAGACGGCCGAGCGCTCGGACCCTGCGTTCTCACCGGGTGGGTTTAAGAAGAGAGTTCAAACCCCTTGTTTATTAATATATACTCTGTATTCACCAAGACTATGGTAGTTTTAGAAACTTTGCATAAACTAAATAAGCAAATTAATTAATTAATTGATTAATTAATTAAATTCTTCTTAATTTATTATATTTCTTGGGCTTTTATTCTTATCTCGAAAGCGGCTTTACAAATTTTAAGTAAAAAAACATTATAAAAGTCTTAACAAAGTCTAAAAATAAATGTTTAATAGTGTAATTTGGCCGAATTGATTATGAACTTTCCACGTTTCGTTTACTTGTTTTTCCCAGTGAGATCATCATTTTTGGTTTCTTACTCCGGGTCTGGTTGTATATTACATTTTTGCCATTTTAGCTGCAAAATTTTGACACCATCTTTCGTCCATAATTCTGAAACCTCAACTGTAGTTTCATAGCAGGTGCCTTCGTCCATGTGAAGATCGTATGACGCAATTTTTTATTGGCCGCAAATGTGGTTTCAATATGTCATTTACTGCTCCATTTATTGAATGTATTTATTTGAATAATAAAGGAGCATTTATAAAAACTACGGCATAACTGTTCCACTTCGAAATGTTTGCAATGCTTTTGAGTTGATTTCACTTCCGGCTGGAGCCCGTGGCGATGTCGATAAGGTATTCGATCGCGGATTAGTATGTGCGGGGATCAAATCCCGGCCTCGGCCGTCACGGATATCGCTTTCGAGAGATGAAACTGACGTTAACATTGGCTTTACAGCTTTCCCTCCCTCACGAATATTAAAATCTAACCCCTTTTCTATCCGCCCGTGCGTAAGACTCGACCAGCTAATCTCCTGTGCTTCATTACGATAAGAAACACTCAGCACTCCAGCCTTTCTAGCAGGAAATTTCCTTTTCTGTATTTATTTGAGGCAATTTCACATTCAAATAAACGCATGGAGCGTTCTTAAAATGATAATTTGTATTTTAAGTCATTTAAATGTGCCTCCATTCCTGGAGACTTCTTAAAATGACATTTTATATTTAAAGCCATTTAAATCTATCCCCATGCGGTTTAATGACGTCCCTGACATCATCCTTGTATAAGGAAACGTACGTTACACCTTTATTATTATTATTATTATTAATTGCACTTTAATATAAGGAAACGTACGTTACACCTTTATTATTATTATTATTATTATTATTAATTACACTTTCATTCTCAAAAGATGTACTTAATGATCATTTGAATCGTTCATTTGAAGAAGTACATCTTTTAATTCGATAATTTTTCAGTGGTTTGATTTTACGAAACTAATTGTATGACTTTATTCAGCGCATCTTCATATTACGGCAATACAGTAACTTTTGCGATCAACGTCAACCGAATTCTTTTATTCAAATAATTGTTGCTGATCGATTGACTTCTACACAACCAGGGCTCTAAGTTGATTTAATACAGAAATGACCACACACGTGTGGATCTAGACCAACCTCTCGGCTCTAACAAAAGCCTATTACGACAAAACCTTGAAGGTTTTTCAATTTGCATACATGCAATTCGCTTATTTCAGAACTCAGTGTTCCCGCGTAATCAGGTTACATGCTGTCGTGGATAACAGTAGTTCTGTAATGGCTTGCTGTACTCTTAATACCGTGCCTTAAGTTGAGCTGTGTTGTCGCTCAGCCATTTTTAGTTCAGAAATTGCACAGTGTTATATTATTATTAAATAATCCTCATCGCTTTGGCTTAGAGGTCACGCTACATATGGTTGTCTCGGACGACGCTAGAACTCTGAATATGTTGTTGTCATAAAATTGCATAATTATTTTTTTTAGCTAACTCCGATATTCTAAATAATTTCCGGGCTAAGATATAAATTTATATTCAGTGTTAACTGTTGGCTTCACTTCCAGTAAAGCGTTCACTAGCATCAGGCGTGTTATCTTAGCTGAATTGATTTTTTGTACAATTCATTACATTTGACATTAATGTTCATAGAATATATATTAGGCCTACATGTATTCTATGAATTATTTAATTAAGTAGAATTAATTTACATATAATACATAGTGCATGTGAATTACTGTACATTATTGGCTGGAGCCAGTGGCGAAGTCGGTAAGATACTCGACCGCTGATCAGTAGATGCGGGGTTCAAATCCTGGACTCGCCTGTCACTGACATCGCTTTCCAGTGAGGAAACTGATGTTAACCTTAGCTTTACCAGCTTTTTTACGTAGACACTTGTGTCATATGAAATAACTAAAAGTATGTGTTGTTTCATTGCCTTCCTTGACTTCGCCAGGCAACACATACACACAAACACAAACAAAAACAACAACACGTTCTGCAGAGACTGAAAGACATCAAAAGCTATTGTTTGTCATTTAAAATTCTTTTTTAATTAAAGTGAAAATTAAATATTAAACACGAAAACACAAAAGAAGGTCATATAGATTATTTTTCATTTGTTTTTAAATATATTTGAATAATATGAATAGTTTATATTTAGCACAAAAATTATTATATGCTATATGTTGTGGCTTGTTGAATGTTATATTAAACTGTTATAATTCAGAAAATAAAATAAAAAGAATTAAATGAATCCTTGCATTAGTGAACATATATAAACACAAATTTATGCGTTAAAGAGTAAGTTGATGCAAAAATTGTAATTTCTTTAAGCTTGAGGATTTTACAACAGAGTTCCAAACATATCTTATAATTACATTTCTCAATAAATGACTCAAGAAAATGTAATTTATCTCTGTAATTGAAAAGCCATTGTAATCTTGAAGTGCAATTTTAAATCAAAGTAATGGAATTCTTACATTACATGACCGACTGAGAGGTTGTCAGAATTTACAACACTTGGCCAAGGCAGAACACTCACATCATCAATTAGACGCTCGAATAGCTTGACAAGAGAAGGAATCGATATTTATACTGATGACTAACTCTGAAAGGCTCTTCTCAAGCATGCTTTTCCATTCGCTTTTCGTTACTTTTCATATTTTTATTACTGCCATCGCTATTCAAAAACAGTTTTTTATTGTTTAACTTAATGTTATTCTTAAATATTATTATATAGATCTTTTGCGTTTTAACATCGTGTCAAGCTGATGTGAATGAAAGTAGATGTTTGCAAAATCAAGACAAATTTTTGAACTGTAATAAAGATGTCATTTGTAATACATTTTTGCACTCCATAGCAACAATTACACTCCAATTGCAATTTTTATTTTAGCAATGCCATCAAAACTACATATTAGAAGTTTACTATTTAAACTATCATATTAGTAGAGGCAGCTTTTACCAATTTATACAATTAAACACTTAATCTTGTATTAAAACTCAGTGAAAAGCTAAAATTCATTAAAAGCAATGGGACCACAATGGGACTATAACGGACTACAATGAGACTATATTGGGACTACAATGGGACCATGGTGGATCTACAATAAGACTATATTGGAACTATATTGGCTTAGAATTGGATTACATTTCAACTACAGTGAAACTACAATGGATGGACCTGCAATGAAACTATAGTGGGACTATAATTGGACTATAACGAGAATATAGAAGAACTATAATGGTACTGTAATGGGACTCTTATGGAACTACAACGGGTAGATTTTTGCTTAGGATTTGGAATCTTAGTGAGATCAGTTTCAAAAGGGAAAAGTTAACGACTAGCAAATTTAGCAGATAAAGACCGATAAAATTTAAATCATATGATTTCAGAATCTCGTCGCCGAGTACATGTAGATATAGTAACAAATACAGCGGATGGATTTCATTGAAAGATTTAATTCATATCTTTATTGGTAGGTGGGTAAGTTGAGAGCAAGGTTGCATGAGAAGCAACAGATCACGAGTTACAAGCCCCCTGCTAGAACCTCTCTGGAAGATCTTGATAGCACACTGAAGTAGATTTTAAACGTTTAATTTTTTATATCTAATAAAGTATATCATGCGAAAGCATCTCTATACTTTAAATTAATAGCGTAGCCTACAATAAAACAAGCAATATTGAATAAAATGCATATAGTAAAAAGCACCATAATGTCAAAAACTGTCATACATAATTAGTAATAGTAGTAGTAATAATACGTCTTATTTATCTTAGAATCTTTATTTTATCTTATCTTTACTTTTTTTTAAATTTTACTTTATTTTGTCCTTATTTTACACTATCTCATAATCTATATTTTTGTCTTATTTATCTCCTTGAAGCCATGCAAATAGTAGAAAATAATTAATTACAGCTAAAACTATAAAGTAGTTTAAAATAGAATAAGAATTGAACTAATGATAATAATAACAACAAGAAAAAGAAGAATAATAACAACAACAAAAAGAACAAGAAGAAGAAGAACGTCCCTGACATAGCCTTATTGCGAGGAACCGGACGTTAAATTCTTATTGATTGATTGAAGAAGAAAATGAAGAAGTTCAAAAAAGAAGAAGTAGATACAGAAGAAGCTAAAGAAGGAGAACAAGTCAATAACTTAGGTGTACTCCGTTGGTTCCCTGCTTTCCATCAGTAAATAATCTGAAGTTTGGCGCTGTTATTGAAGTTGAAGTTTATCGGAGATCCTTTCATTATCGCCTCGCATGTTTAATAATGGAACAATCGTCCCAACGTCATGTCCGAAGGCAGTATACTACGTTCCTCAAGGAAATTCTGGAGTCATTCCAGTTTCCGTTTTTCCGACGTTGGGAGTCCCTTTGAAAAGTCCCCAGATTTCTATTTGAGGGATGGATGGGACGAGAGTTCAGGGAATGACGGATTAGATTTCTAGGAGACAAAGTCGACAAAATTTAGCTTCGTATTATTTCGTTAATCTCTACTTTTCTCACTTTTATGAAAATATCTCTGTTTGACATCTAAGCATGAGGATTATATACATAAAAAGGGGGAGTTAGATGGAGAGAGGGAAGAGATGGTTTAAAGTTAAATTAGGCCTACATGCATATGTGTTTTATTAATTATGATTCCTTAGTTTGGTGATTTCCACTTTGAGTTTATTTTTTATGTTCGTACTAATTTCTTTTTGCTCGTTTTCTTCCTGTCAAATGTTGATGAATAAGGAAGAAGATATATTAAATTAAGTAGGAATGTTACTAACTTGAGTAAATTTTGTTCTATTTGAATTATAATCACACGTTTTTCTGTAATATCTATTGTAACGGAGAATTAAATAACTCTTTGTTAGTGGCAGCAGACCAATTACGTTTTTTATGTTTCTACCTATTGATTGATTGATTGCTTCTATGTTTTACTATTTCTCAATTATTAATTTTTTTACATATTATTGTTAATAGATTTATCCATAATAGATAGATTTTATAAATATCGTTATTGTGAAGAGTTTACATTAAATAGCAAAATTTGGGAAGTCATGATTTTCATTGGAATTGTTAGTGATCTCTAGCCATAGACTAAGTAAGTTAGAAAGTATGTAAGTTATTTCTAACCGTAGAGCAAGCGTTTAAACGCTCTTAACACTTAATTAACTTATTATCTCCATGTTTGCTCATTAGAGATCGTGAAAGCTGCTTGACAATATAATATTTGCGAAAAGGAAGTATTTATAACAAATTCAATGAAAAAGAGCAACCTGATAAGTAAGATATTTATACAGGGGCATATCAACATAGGGTCCCCTCCACCTTCCAAAACAACTTGCTAGTTATATGTCATTAGACAAGTCGGTCAGGTAATATATCTCAATTTTGCATGAGCCCCGCGGTACCCTATTTGACAATGATATATTGCGAATAGAAGAAATGAAATATTTCCAGAAGTTGAACAGAAATGTTTCAAATTTAATTTACTGCTGACTACAAAAACGCGGGAGAGAAAGAGCGATTCGTCCCGACATATGCATTAGAAAACGGAATTAAATATTTGAAAATGTTGAAAATTGAGCTTAAAGGTTCATATAAAGCTGCCAAGCTGAGTTTAATGTTTGTTTTCGTTTCACGAGGGTTACTGTCTGTAACGGTCCGGCTGGGATTCGAACAAATGACATCTATAGCTTCTCAGGCAAGCGTGCTATTCATTTTTGGCAAGAAGAAGAAGAAAATATATGCTTAATTCCTACCACAACGTAATATAATATGGGTGTATATATACTGTATAGCTGATGATATATCTAATGACATAGTTAGTCCTAATGATGGAGCTGATGATCATTCGCAAAAAATTAAACCGCACCATTTACGTGTATAAATGTAACAAAAAGATTACACTTAGATGTACAATTTATGCGAGGGTTTTATGAAACTTTAAATAAATATTTTTCGATCTTCAATTTACAATTTTCTAGAGAAGCTAGACAGTCTCTTCGGGATAATTCAAAAAAGTATTGGTAAATCAGGATAAGTTTTAAGAGACAATTAATCACAGACTTCGCCCGGTAATTTATGATAAACTTTTGAGAATATTTAAACTAGCTTATCGTATAGACTTTAGTTTATGCCCGTGAGGATATAAACTTGATAATTTTGAAATAAAAATAAAGCTGGCTATTGAGAATAAACTTGATGATTTTTTAGAGTTAATTCTCACCACCGTATGGTGAAGAGAATTGAGATATTTTAAATGATCTTAACCTTAGTTGATATAATTCTACTCCAGTCGTTCATAATCAGATCACATCTCAAGCTCGACTCAATCGGCCTACAAAGTAAAGCGTTCGATCTTTGATCGACTTTGATTAAATATTAACTCTCACGAACCGATACATCGCCTACAGGGGGATTCAACCCACACCCACCCCCACTCCTCTCTTCCCTTGACAACCTTCACCCTGCGAACTGTCGACAGGCCTTGACGAATGGTCTCTACATTAAAGGCTTCCCGAACCACTATCAATCCGCTTACGCGAAACTTGGTCTCTTTATTTCATCTTCCGTTTGTCACAAAAGTCAGGATGTAGACCTACCGGGGGGGGGGGTGAAGATGGGAAGGGTAAAAAAAATCTATTAGTCACTAGTCTCACAGATAGTGTGTAAAGTTCAGATTTTGATCGGCCTATATATTGCCTATGTTGCTTATGTTGCCAATGTTGCCTATGTTACCCATGTTGCCCGTGTTTCCTATATATTGCCTATGTTGCCCGTGTTTCCTATATATTGCCTATGTTGCCCGTGTTTCCTATATATTGCCTATGTTGCCCGTGTTTCCTATATATTGCCTATGTTGCCCGTGTTTCCTATATATTGCCTATGTTGCCCGTGTTTCCTATATATTGCCTATGTTGCCCGTGTTTCCTATATATTGCCTATGTTGCCCGTGTTTCCTATATATTGCCTATGTTGCCCGTGTTTCCTATATATTGCCTATGTTGCCTAACTTTAACAATACGACAAAGTTCTACTTGACATCGGTTAATAATGACGAATAAAAGAATAAATATATAACATTAATTATATAATATTATGATATTTTTTATATATAATTATTGTATAATATTATGAATCGCTCCGAAACTGATTTTGGTTCTTTCTTACATTATATCCGGAGAGAGAGAAAATTTTTATTGCAATTACGATCGAAATAATATTTAAAAATTAGAATTTCGGTGAAAATTCAATGAGATGTCTGCTTCAAATTTTACATTCTACTTCGCTTTCGATTCCAACAATTGAACGTTTAGTTAAAACCAAAAATTTGCGCCAAAACTCTCGATAGTTTGTCATGTTATAAGAAAATAAAATTTTCTTAACCACAGAATATCATTTCCGCGAGTGAAATTATTACAATTCAAACTCTAAAATTAAATTAGTCAATTCAGAGAGAATCACCGATATATAGCTAATCAAAGTTTCGTTTCTGTATAACGAGTAGCAAATAGGAACTTGTATTATGTTAAATTGGCCAGAGCGGATTTTCGTTTTGCAAAATTTTGCAATTCGTTAAATGATGCCTTGTTGCTTTTGTAACGTTAGCACTTTTACAAAATGAGATTCAGTAATATTTGTGGTAATATAATTTCATCAAATAGCAAATAAAACTATTCGCGATAACATCGCTGACTGGAGCCGGTGGCGATGACGGTAAGATATTCGACCGCGGATCAGTATGTGCGGAATTCAAATCCTGGGCTCGCCCGTCACTGACATCGCTTTCCAGTGAGGAAACTGACGTTAACCTGAGCTTTACCAGCTTTTTTAAACATAAAATATCCCTACTAATATTTGTATTTATATTTTCAGATGACGACGGCTGGGTATATTTCTCACAAGGCAGTGTTAATGGTTCCAGATATAAAATTGTAAATAAGGTCGTGACCTTTTACGCAGCACAGGGTGAGTGTGGAAAGCTGGGCGGCTACCTGGCCAGGATCAGCACAATCAGGGAACAAGTCTTCCTGGAAGATTTCTTGGCGTCTGAACTAAATCTGGATGGTTAGTATGGTTAATATGGTTAGTATGGTTAGTATGGTTAGTATGGTTAGTATGGTTAGTATGGTTAGTATGGTTAGTATGGTTAGTATGGTTAGTATGGTTAGTGTGGTTAGTATGGTTAGTGTGGTTAGTGTGGTTAGTATGGTTAATATGGTTAGTATGGTTAGTATGGTTAGTATGGTTAGTATCGTTAGTATGGTTAGAATTGTTAGTATGGTTAGTATGGTTAGTGTGGTTAGTATGGTTAGTGTGGTTAGTATGGTTAGTATGGTTAATATGGTTAGTATGGTTAGTATGGTTAATATGGTTAGTATGGTTAGTATCGTTAGTAGCGTTAGTATGGTTAGTATGGTTAGAATGGTTAGTATGGTTAGTATGGTTAATATGGTTAGTATGGTTAGTATGGTTAGTAGCGTTAGTAGCGTTAGTATGGTTAGAAGGTTAGTATGGTTAGTATGGTTAGTGTGGTTAGTATCGTTAGGATGGTTAGTGTGGTTAGTATGGTTAGTATGGTTAGTATGATTAGTGTGGTTAGTATGGTTAGTATGGTTAGTATGGTTAATATGGTTAATATGGTTAACATGGTTAGTATGGTTAATATGGTTAATATGGTTAGTATGGTTAGTAGGGTTAGTATGGTTAATATGGTTAGTATGGTTAATATGGTTACTAGGGTTAGTATGGTTAATATGGTTAGTATGGTAAATATGGTTAATATGGTTAGTAAAGGAGCAGCATATTCTCATTATATGAATATCATTATTATTTAATGATACAGATAATCATCATCATCATCATCATTATCATCATCATCACCATTATTATCATCATTATCATCATCATCACCATTATTATCATCATTATCATCATCATCACCATTATTATCATCATTATCATCATCATCACCATTATTATCATCATTATCATCATCATCACCATTATCATCATCATTATCATCATCAACACCATAATCATCATCATAGTCTTCATTATAATAGTCACATCATCATCATCATCATCGTCATCATCATCATCTTCCCTTGAATCTCAGTTTAACTGGGATTCAAGGGAAGATGATGATATAAATATATTTTGTGATATAAATATATTTTGTGATCTTTATACATTATATAAAGATCACAAAATAGCGGACACGTTAAATATTCGAACGATTTTCAAATCAATCGATCAACAACCGTACAACTGTAGCTATTGGAAACTTACAATTTAAATTTTAATGAAATCTTTTTTCTTTTTCTTTGACTTTCCGGATTAATACTTCCACAATAAGCCTTATTAGTTTTACTCTTAGGCTTAACTTTGGTTTTGTATATATATTACACAAACAAAGTAATTTGATATTTTCAAGTAGGATAGTTGCATTCTATGAGATAGAGATGAATATTGATAGATGGAGTGCTCTCTATGCAGTGTGTAAAGCAGCATGTTAGTAGGAAAACGTACCTTGGACTTGCCACTTGACAGAACACTAGAGAAAGTAGAATTATAGTTTAATCGTTTATCTTTCAACTGATTTTCTGCATTTTTTAATTTGCATCGTTTTGAACCTTCTTTTTGCTCACCGACTAGTATTTGTCTCAATTTTGCTCGATGTTGTCACAGAAGACAGTAGCACTCTGATTGTAGCACTACTTCATATTATATTTAAAAGAGGAACGTTGTAAGAGACTACTCTAGTGTCCACAAAGATACGCCATAGAGCTGATATATATATATATATATATATATATATATATATATATATATTATATTTATGTATTTATTTAATATTTTATTTTGCTTTTCCCATTATCGCAGGTGTCTGGCCGGGGGCGGTGGGGTTTTGGATAGGGGCCAAGCGAGCGAGGGGCAGCCACGGCGAATCCTGCATGTTCGACCAGTGGAAGTGGACGGACGCCTATGGAAGAGCTCACGGAGTCATATCGGGATTTACAGCCTTCGTTCCTGGAAAGCCTGACAAGTAAGGTTCACTTTGGTCCTGGTTTTACAGCTTATTAACGCAACAAAACCTGCAGCAGATTCTGTCGCCTTGAGCCGATTATGCAGATCTAAATCACCCTAGCACTAATGCCCTAAATCTGCCAGTCCGTGATTTATAGAGTACTCTTTTAGGAGTAGCAGTAACCTGAATCGACTTGTTTTTGTCATTATTTATTGATTTAAAATATGTAATTTCCAAACCAAAATGGTATTAAACATATCATTGGATTGCGGAGAATTCTCAATCCAGATAATGACTCAGTTCTAAAATAATTAGTTTTGGTATACATCTTAACACATCTGCAGCAATATCTCAAGCAGTATTCTCGAATAACAAATGATATCTACGTCTGCATGAACGTTATTAATTTGTCGAAATATCCGTCGCTAACAAAATTTCCAACCACGGCCATTGATCACGGATTGTTTTTAGAGATATTTATTACTTGCTCGAGACGACCCATCACGGCCTGGTTACATAACCAGAGGCAAGGACCCGTCATTATCCGGCGTCCCGTGTTTGTCATCCTTTCATTCCTGCTTTCTCTCCAACGTCTCTACTTTCCAAAGAGACTCCGCTGTGTTCGGACTTCCGTCCAAGTAATTCAATTAATAATCGAATCGGAATATGAGAGTCGTGTGTATGGCCGCAGCTGTGTGGAGAAATTTGTGGCGAATGGAAGGATGGAAGATTGAAGGGGGAGAGTTGAATAAAAGCTGGTAAAGCTGGTAAAGCTAAGGTTAACGTCAGTTTCCTCACTCGAAAGCGAAGTCTTACTTCCAATAAAACGACGTTTCTATTGACGTCTTTGACATTGCCTCATGGCGAGAAACCGGACGTTAAATTCTTATTAATTGATTGATTGATGTCAGTGACGGGCGAGCCCAAGATTTGAACCCCGCACATACTGATCAGCGGTCGAGTATCTAACCGACGTCGCCACTGGCTCCAGCCATAGCCAGTGTGATATGCAATAGCAACAAAAATAAAGAAGTCGATTATAGAATTTATACTGGCGCTGTATTAATGATGTTGATATTACCAGCATAATTTTTCTTGATCTACGAGATAGACGGCTAATCTCGTAGATGTCCGACAGTGCATCAGTAGTTACAAGGTTCGAATCTAGCCTCATGCATCCCTGACTAGCTTTCAAAGCAGGACACTGGTTTTAAATCTAATTGAAAAAATAGATTCAAAAAAATCGGAAGGGAATGGAAAAACAGAAAACTGCACGTGTATGTGCTAGCTTATTGTCATAAAAATTGGACAAAGAATAATATAAATTCACCTATAAATTCTATATTTTAAAGCAGAATGATAAATTACGATGCGGCAAATTCATGTTGATTCGTCGTTGCCTTTTACAGTGGGATCATTCTATCGGTCAGTTTACCGAATTCCCCGTTGATTAACTCAATAGCGTATTGCGAATTAAGCTACATTTATGTGCCTCGAACGTTTCATTCGAAAGAGAACTGTATACATTTAGAGGCTTTAGGAAGACATTAGAGGGATTTTAATTAAATTACGTTTGCAATATTTCAGTAACTTGCGTAAAAAGTCGAAAAACTATTATTTAATTCTGATGCTTAGTGAGGAGTTAATGAAATTCCTTAAGCACAGTCATCTTCTAGTCAAGAATCGAATGAAAACAATGAAGGAAATCATTTGCAGAGAAAATCTCTGTTAACGAGCAAACAGTTTTTCTTTGTGCTTGGTAACATCGTTGGACGAGCGATTGTTTACATTAGCTAAACGAGATGAACGTTGAGAAAACATAGATATTGAGTATGAAGTGACTTCGAGAAAGTATAGATATTGACTATATAGTGATTTGTGTGAGCTGGGCAGCTTTGAAGAGAAATCTGGGTGTCATTCATATTGAACCATGTGCTAATAATTACTCTTTCCTACTCCATGTTGTTCTATTTTCATATCTATTTCTACTCTGTTTTACTTTTTTGGATATTATACGTTTTATCTAATCGTCGCTTATTCTAAGATAAGCGACGATTTTTAGTTTAAATCTGTTTCTTTGGTTAGTCTGTAGTTTCTATTATTATTTTCGTTATTATTTTTCATTCTTGTTCTGTTCTCACTCCCGTGTATTTTGGTGAATGAAGATCATATATACATGTATATATATATGTATATATATATATATATATATATATATATATATATATATAGAGAGAGAGAGAGAGAGAGAGAGAGAAAAAGGAAGTCCAAAAACGGTGCAAATTCCAAAATCCAGATAATCAGTCCAAAGTCCAATACGTCCTATTAGTGCAAATATACATGTGTATATATATATATATACATGTATATATATATATATATATATATATATATATATATATATATATATATATATATATATATATATATATATGTCTTTATGTGTCGTATATAACGATAGAAAATATAGAAACGGGTAACTGTTATTCATGTTGTGAGAGACATCAGGAAGCAGAACGAGAATGATTGAGAGAAAGAATGATTATGACGGATGAATGCTCGTATCCTGTTTAATCCACAACCATGTCGCATTAAACAACCAACACTGGGACACGTGGACATCAAGTCACGTGATTTATAGTCAATGACGGCTTTGAAGACTAGTTCCCCTGATGAACGACCGCCACAGTCACTGAAGCGTGAGCTTCATTAGCTGGACCTAAATAAAGAGTTTCATATCTAGATTGTAATTTATTTCGTCAGCATTGCATCATATCCATGTAAATGTTATTTGGTAGCGCATAGTATACATGTATATAGTATGCAATTGAAAAGCTTTGAATGGGTAGTTTTAATATAATTGAATCCAAACCAAATTTTGAATAAATCTACAAGTTATAAGCATTCGAATAAAAATGAATATAATATAAATATTAAATAAAAATGAATATAATATAAATATTAAATATTAAATATTATATTATTTTATAAATAATATAATTTCGTAATATAATATACTAATAATATATAAATTCAAAAATAATGTAGCAAATCATAAATAAAATCACAGAGATCTAATTAATGTTGTCAATAAGGAAGGAAGCTATCAGAAAATTAGAGGCATTGGAAATATGGATATGGAGAAGAATGAAAAGGATTAGCTGGACTCAATAGGTTACAGATGAGGAAATTCTGGAGAGAGTTGGTACAGATAGACAGTTGATAAATGTATTAAGATATAGTAAGAAGAGTTAGATAGGACACATTCTAAGGTGGAAAGTCTACTAAAAGAAGTATTAAAAGGCAGAATAAATTAAATAGAGGCAGAGGCAAGCCGAAGTTTCATAAGCCATGGATTAGATAAAAAAGAACAACTATAGATTTGAATTCTGAGACAGCTCAAATAAAACATTAATTTTTCCGTACGATTTATTCATAAGGCTCTGGTTGCAGCAGGAACTGCTATTGTGTTTAAAGCATGTAGCAATAATAATACTGATATCGGTTCGAACTGAGGCAAGGTCCGTCTCTGATATTATTTTATTTTTATATTATCTTTTTGATATCATTTTTTAATTAATAAATTTTTAGTTAATATTTTTAATTGCTTGTTTGAATGTAGGTTTGTGTCAAAATTCTTCATTTCTATTTTTCTGTTTACTTGTGCTTGGCGTTCATTTTTATCTTGCTGCCTGAATGGTGACAAAGAGCTCTGTCTGAAAATACAGAACTCTGTGTTTCTCTCTTATACAAATCCCTGAAAAGTAACTTTTTTGAAGCTAGATCCTTGACTTGCTTTAATCTTTGCTACGATAGCTCGAGTGTGTCGAGTCGTCTTAAAGCCTTGTGCTTCTGTAACTCTGTAACTCTTCTTAACTCTTGCTGTACAATATGGAATGATATCCCAGTGAAATCAGAACCTGTTCCAATGAATCAGTTTTTAACAAAATGTACAAACAGTATTTAATTGATGCATGGAAATGATTATCTTTGTGTATGTTTACAGTAGTACAATATCTTTAATTCAGTAGAACTTCTGATCGCTCAGGGGCTATTTAATATTAGTCCTGCATGTGCTATTGTTTGAATCCGGTTTTAATTTTAATGCATTTTTAGCTCTATAAATCTCTGGTTTTTGCATTAGTTAGTCCGCAATGTTCTGCCTTTTACAGATTAATGCTGTTTTCCTTATGTTGTTATAAATCTGTATTTATTATCTCCAATGTTCAATAATGTTAATTATCTCCAATTTTCCCTGATCCTTTGCTGCTATGTTACTATGTTTCCATGTTTCGGTAGTCAGCTAGATAGAACTCAATTGTGCTCTTTCTGACGGCTGTTTTATTTGTGTTCTTTCTCGTTGTATGCGCTTCGTATATATTTTGATTCGGTTACAAATAAATGATCATGGCTCTCTCTCTCTCTCTCTCTCTCTTCTGACCTTGCCGTTAGACACACTAAAGCCTATCTACATTTCTTAAAAATGGCATTTAAAATCTCGCGTTGCGCATTAAAAAGCTGATAAAAGCTAATGTTAACGTCAGTTTCCTCACTCGAAAGCGACGTCAGTGACGGGAGAGCCCAGAATTTGAACCTCGCACATACTGCTCCGCTGTCGAATACCTTACCTACATCTCTATTGGATCCAGCCAAAAACAGTTATACAGTTTGATCTGCTGACGAATTGCTACTCGTAATTTTTTTATAAACTAACTACAATCGAGACAGAGTTTGGTAATTTTCACGTCGAGATTTATGACTCAAGTCTTTTGCTCCGTGGCTCCCTGGCGCAGACTGCCATTATCAGCGGGCACAGATAAACGGCTCTATTTTCTCGGCCCGTGGCTCCTGCAGAACGTGACGTGGGGGATAATTGGATTCCGGTAATATTTACTCGTCCTTGTTGTGTCCGAGCCCGCTGCCAAATAGACTAACTTTAAAATACACACGTGTCGTAAGAGGCGACTAAGCGAGAACTGAGGAAGACATTGGAAAGTCACGTCAGAAGCCATATTTTCCCAAGCCGGTGGCTACAATATGGTTTAAAATTGGCTTAGTCTTCAAAATGGGTGGATTTTCTTGATAAATGAAGTGTTCTTGCGGAGCATAAAAGCAGAGGGCGCGTAAGAATAAGTAGCCTAAAACTCTTGGACTTTCAACGGAAAACGTGAAATGGAAAAAGGTTTAGCGTAGGTCGCATCAATAGGCTTTATGCTTCGTTAGGTCGTCACTGTAATGAAAACTAACTGAATCCAATTGAATTTCTATATTTCAAAAACAGAGGAGATATATACATGTTATTTCAGTATTTCCTTGAACTTCTAGTGTAATTTGAGCTTATCAAATTCAACTACCCTTATACGTGCTAACCTTAATTAGTTTTACTTTGAGGAAAGATTTGATATATCTGCTTGCATGGAAGAGAATTTTGAGTTAGAATGACAACTATTAAGGACCTATATTTAGCACAAGCAACATTATTTTCGTACATACTGGCATCAAATATCACAATCAATAACAGGCAAATAACACAAACACAGCATTTTAATGTCGTAAAATACTGGAAGACACCGAAATTAAAGCTTTTAACAGGCTACGAAGGTTAGTTTAACGTCTTTTTAATACCACAAGAATTGATTTCACAAACTATCTGACTCGGATTCGAGCCTATTCCTGCACGAACGGTCATTCGCCGGCACATCAGTACCGGCATCTATCGGTACCGGAACCGATATTCGCCCTTTTTTATAAAGTGTTCTAGATAATGTAAATGCAAAAAGATCGATGATATATACTAAGCAGACTTAATTAATGTAATATACTAAGCATCGTTATAGTTCTAAATTCAATAAAAATGCATAGTAATGAAATTATCATCCACGATGATCAATCTCTCTTAGTGAACTACCTACTGGCAGGTCCATGGTATATATAGCCTCAACGCTTCTCTTGTCTTCCGCTTTCCTCTTCATCTCCACATATGAGTGAGTCTTCAAATCATCTAACATACCCAATCTCAGCCAACCACTGCCTCTTTTTGTTTCCATTCTACCTCCTATGACCTCTTTCAGTAAACTATCTCCCCTTAGAATGTGTCCTATCGAACTCTTCTTCCTATTCCTTAATACAGCTATAAACTGTCTATCTGTTCTAACTATCTCCAAAACTTTCTCATTTGTCAGCTTTTGAGTCCAGCTAACCCTCTCCATTTTTCTCCATAAAACTGGTAAAGCTAATGTTAACGTCAGTTCCCTCACTAGAAAGCGATGCAAATATCATATCCACATTCCAATGCCTCTAGATTCCTATGATCTTCCCTCCTTAAGGTCCACAATGATCACAGTCACTAATATCGCACGTTTAACCGTTTGATAGTCTATTTTCCATTTACCGGGCTTTCGAATGCTCTTGCTCTTTCCAGAGCTATCGGAAAATTCAAAGCCAAAATGACCCAAAAGCATGTCAGGGTCGGTCAGTTCAAATTCTAGGACTCCGCTATCATTCTAGAATGTTCCGCAGAATAAAATGTTTAGACGTTCCAAGAATAAATGAAGAACTAATATTAATAATTAATGTCTGTCAATGCTTTGTTCTCTTCGCAAAGGGAAAGTAGAAAATTCTTTTATGAAAATGCTTTTATGAACTGATTGCTTGTTGTTTCATTATGGAAAGATAATTATCTAAAAATAAATTATTATTTTTTGCAGAAATCTGATTTTATAGGTTATATTGGTGCTTTTGTACGTGATTTTCGGCACCACTGGTAACCAAGAGCGTAAGAATGAATTTAAGAATAAAACTTCTACAATAGTTTTCCGGTCATTCCGCGTTGGAATTCGCTCAAACAAACATCTAGACGCTTTACATTTTCTGCTAATCAATAATAACAATAACAACAATTAAAGTGCTACAGTCATCAGTGACAACATCGAGCACTATTGAGCCAAAATCAAGCCGGCGAGCAAAAAAAGAAGGTCCAAAAAGGTGCAAATTCCAAAAACCAGAAATTCAGTCCAAAATAAAGGGAGTTAAAGAAAAGGTGGTTTAGGCGCAGGTCGCTGCTCATGGACACTGGTTGGAAAAGAGAGATGGAAAAGATAGGTCTTCAACTGCTTATGGAACTGCTCATAGGAAAGCAAAGGCTGATGTGATTCAAATGAAGATTTCCCAAGATTGGATGGAAGAGATTTCCAGATCTGCGGTGCAGCATGATCAGCAATCGTGACCGGACTGTATATCATTTGTTAATGCGCTGCTTAGTTTTTCGCTAGGGTAGATAATATCTTTATAGAAGTCATGGCAGTGTGATAAAGAAACCCCGCGAGCCCCATAAACCATCCACCTGGCATTCGATATTACTAGTCCAATGGTACCTAACAGGGTTAAAATTGGAGTAGAAATGGGAGGGTGAGATAGAACCCGACTATTAAAAATTTGCTACGTATTTATTCGTGAATTTAGTATTCGTGATTCAATTTAGAATTTGCGATTCGCAGAGATTTGAACTATTGAAGTTTCTAAAAGTTTTACGCAGTTTTTGAAAGTCGCCAAGTTTAGGTTACACTAGCTTTACATTTAAAATGAGAACTTGAATTTGCACATCATTCCAATCATTTAAAGTTTTGACAAAACTTTACACGCTCTTCTCATTTTTAAAGAAAACCTTTGCTTTTGCAAAACTTCCAAAAAACTTTACAAAACTAGGCAAAAACTTAGTCCCAAGTTTGAAATAGCCGATCACATTCTTGGGTTTTATGTACAATCGCGAGTACGACAGACTTTTGTTTGGACCATCCAACGTTTTCGATTCTAATTTCCCATGTTGACTGGCCCTCAACTGAAATTATCATAAACTTTTGACTGACCTACTTGGACACGGCCGTCGACTCTCTACGAACTCTACACTGTCGATCTGTTCCCCACAGAGCTGTAATAATTTCCTCAAATCATATTCACTGGAAATTTACAAAAGATACGTCGAGCTGGCTATCAATAGATGATAAATTTCCACCGAATCCGGAGAAAAATCGCAGCGAAAACAGCTGAGAAATATACGTTGCAAGCTGGAATTTAAAGACTCTTTTCAATGGGTGGCTGAAGCATTTCTCGGATTATAATATTAATCTAACCTAACCTATAGATAAAGGCTATTTAATTTGTAACTGATATTCCACGAAACGCCTAGACTTTTCTTAGTAAAATAAAAGTCATCCGCAATAGAAGACGTTATGAAAGAAAATTGTATTTACTAATGCAATATGCCAGCTCGTAAGCTTAATTAAATGCTAAGAACTGTTCAATTGTTCGAAATGAGCGACAACGGCTTATCTTTTATGTATATTTTCTTAAAAGAATAATTACCAAATTTTTCCTAATTCATGCAGAAAAGATATTATGGAGTAAAGCTATTTTTTTTTTTTTTTTCAACTGAGTCGTATTTCATAAACTTTAAACAAGCCAAAGAATATTGGTTTGAAATAGAAAATTTTTTGGATTAAATTTTCGTGAAATTAACGTTTGGAAACACGCATCACAAATTTGCGATTTTATAGAATAGACATATATAGGAGATGCCTATATATATCATAACATTAGAAAATATTTTAAATGTTATGAAATGACAAAATCTCAAAAACTGTCTCCTCGATCAATTCTTATTTCTTCCGTAGACCATTTTCTGTAGCTGACCACCAATTTCATGCAGCCTATAATTGTTCCAGAAAATGTCTGTAAAGACATTTTAAAAGCAGTTATAAATATTTAGAGACGAAATGAAATTATATACGCGTAATTTATATCTAATTGACAAATATAGTAGGATATGATGAATGTTCTTACATTTCGAAAGAATATTTTTAAAATTCCATGTGGCGGTATAATTCTAAAAAACGGTCTGGCCTCCCCCCTTGCCAATTATTTTCCGTAAAACAATTGGAGTAGCTGGTGAATGAAACACCGCTTGACCTAATTTTCAGTAAGAAATAGTTTCGAACTAATCTTGCGAAGGTGAAGTCTGAAAGCCGGTTGACCCTGAACAAGTTGTTATAAATAGAAAAGATAACGGACTTTTCTTCTGTAGATACCGCAAGTTGACGAGTCAATGACCTCTTCCGTGTGGGTGGATTGTTAAGAGTCAATGACCACTTCCATGCGGGCGGATTATCAAGAGCTCAGTTGATCAAAGTCCATCTACGTCTCGGATTCACGAAATATTCCATCCACTGGATTATAAGCTAATGAAAGTTGACAGTTCAGTAGTTGCATGTATGGAGTTAATGATGGGGAAGATGTGAAATGGATGAGGAAAGAGGGTCTTCAAGTCTTAGGCCACGTAGGCATTCGATCAACTGCATTGATTTGTCTGATGGTGCAATGAGTAAATAAGTCGATTCGTGAACAGTTATTTCCCGGTACAATCCAGCCCATGATTCGACAATCGACGGTGTTTGTTAGCATGCGAATACGGCAATATGCAACACAGAAATTAGTACATAAAAATTCAGTATAGATTTTAATTTCTAGAGCTTAGGCACTCAGCAACCGAATGCCCTTCTGGCGTTGGTATGGATCTTAGTGCTTTAGTCGCCTTCTACAACACGTACAGTCACCGGTTGGTCAATTCTTCAAACAACCCGACTACATAACGGGGAAATTAACCAAAATCAAGTCTAATTAGAAACTGTTTTCAAAACGACTTCTGAAATCTATTTTATACCTCCATACCAACAAATCGAGAAAACTTCTCCAAATTTTTTGTAGAATGCAAGGCAAGGTAGAAGGCTTACATTTAAGAAGGCTCTATTTAAACCATTGTTTCTTATCTCGAAAAAATAAAATACGGAGCAGTCAATTAATTTGAATCCTACTCTGTTGAAAGTCAAATGAACCCTTTAACCGTAGTGATACATGCTCAGGTCAAAGATATCAAATTCGTTGTGAAATTTATCTCTCTTTTACGCTAATCAATTGACACATTTCTGTGAAAAAACGGAAGACAAGAAACGGCTTAACCGATATCTTTTTCTGCGATAACAATGCGAATAGTTTCGGGGTTGTCAGACGGAGCATGAATGTATGTAATAGACCATCAATCTATCATTCTTGACTTCGGTATTGATCCTTTAGAGGCATTTGAGATGTTCCAGAGGACCGATTATATCCGCGAAAAAGTTCCTGGCTTTATGGCCTTCAAATGTAGAAAGTGTGCATATAGAGAAATTATCCAGCTATATACATATAGGCTAGATCTCTTCTCTATCTCTCTCTTCCTCTCTCTCTCCCTCTTTCTATCTATCTCTCAACCTATCTTTCTTTTTCATACACTCTCTCTTTCTCTCTCTCAATCTCTTTCTCTTTCTATCTTTCTTTCTCATATACTTTCTCTTTGTCTTTCTCTTGCTCTTCTTCCTCTTTCTCTCTCTCTCCTTCTCTCTCTCTCTCTCTCTTTCTCTATCTCTCCAACTCGTTTACTTTCTCATTATCTCTTTTCTTCTTCCTCTCTCTCTCTCTCTCTCTCTCTCTCTCTCTCTCTCTTATGATAATCCTAAAGGATAAATTATTTAAGACAATTACTATTTCAGTTATTAATATAAACATTATTGTCTCTACATTATAAAGGTCAAACGATAGATTCACATACATATATTATTATGTTCCTGCTATAATCTGTTTGCACTCTAATACCCTATATCAACGTGTGCTTGTACCAAAATCGTTATACATATAACAATCCTTAACCTTCGGTGTTCAAATGTAATGAGTATCGTCTCTGAGGTAGTTTTCCGATACTTTAAATTTAAAGACTTGTGATAATATGGTTAATTTCATTTGCATTTCTTCTTTTTATTTCACTAATTTAAAAATAAATTTACAAAATAACATTAAGTAAGTTCTGTAAACGTTCTACTTATGACCCAATTCACATATTCCTATGGAGAGATCAAATTCGGTGCAGAAATATTTTCGGGGCATCTTTGCAGCCTGAAGCAGACTTCACTGACCCCATAGCGATGGATGTCTAATGAAATTATAACCGAGGAAATGATCTTTATATGCTGTCGCTTGATCCAATGGACTCGTGCCTGCTTACCTTCGCATTCAATAAAACAAGACACTCATCCTGTTCCATATATACAGTCATCCCTCTTTCTTTAATGTTTTGCCTCTGCATCCATAGTTATAAACCTGTTTCTATCTCTTATTAGTTTTCTAGTTGTCTCTCTATGTCCATTCCTCTTTGTCGCTCTCTCCCAATCTCTGCCTAT
>CAJHZI010000531.1:617500-794824 GCA_905160935.1 Enchytraeus crypticus
AAAGTCCATTTCCTCATACAAAGATGATGTCAGGGACGTCATACACTGTTTAATTATGTAGTAGATATGGACATTATACGAATAATAAAATTTCAATTTAGCAGCAGGAATAAAGGATGAATGGTATAATACTGTGTGTATTGCATATAAGTAACTCTGAGTTTACTCAACAACAAAACGATGTTGAGCCCTGGTACAAGTAACAATACAGGTCTAGATAGTATAATTATTGAATTTGCCCTCTTTATTCGTCTTGCTGCTCTCCGGCCAAGAAAATTCCATAAACATGCCTGAACTGAAGTTTAAACGACAAGTGGTCAAAATACAAGTCTTCTAAAATGTTTTAGATCTACTGCTCTATACTGCAAACTCATTTCTAGACTAGGAATTGATTGAGATCAATAGGCCCATTCAAGTAGGAGATAAGATAAAGGCAAGTTAAAGATTAGGCAAGTAACTGTAGTTAGATGTAAGTTATAGAAAGCAAAAGCGATATCTCTATGTCGGATGTTTCTGTCTTAATATATTTTATTTATAATTAATCTATGGCATTCTCAAGAAAAGCCATGCAAGCTTTTAATTGGTCTAGACAGTATGATTTGCATTTTATACTGGCTGGAACCAGTGGCGAGTCGGTAAGACACTCGACCACGGTTCAGTATGCGCAGGGTTGAAATCCTGGGCTCGCTCGTCACTGACATCGCTTTCGAGTGAGGAAACTGATGTTAACCTTAGCTTTACCAGCTTTTTTTAAATTTTAATCAAAATCAAAGCTGACAATACTTAATTTTTTCTCGTTATTAAAGTGAATTAATTTTGAAACAAAACAAAATCAATTTATTATTTAATAAGTGATAGAAATTTATAGGATTAAGCGATATAAGAGTCGATTTAATTTAGAAATGATTTTGGACATTTGCCAGCTTTATGTAATGCATAGCAAAATAAGTTTAGTATGCTCACTGTCTTGTGTTTGCCATACAAGTAAGTATATAAATTTTATAGCTCTAGTTGAAATCCAGTTCATCTCTCATCGGTTCTATGCAAGTTTTAAAACCGTTGGGTTCACATTTGATAAAAGCCACATATAAGTCACATATATCTTCTGTTATATGTTCTTCTTTCAAGAAACACTTAGAGGCATTCACCCCTCTCTTCCAATGCAGCCTTCTTGCAAATTCTATTTTCTACTAAAACTGGATTACTGTAACTCGTTGCTATTAGATTGCCGTCACTACTGTCATTTATTTTACAGAGAAATCATCTCACCCAAGTTGTTGTAAATCCTCTTGATTTCAATCTAAAACTCTTTCCCAACTGCGCAATCCTCAATGGCTTCATGCATCGCGACTGATAAATTGCAAAAACTGCTCTTCAAAACGCATCTACTGTATATGGCACTTGTTCACGCCTCTCTGAGCTCCTTTTCCTATCGTCCTCTCTTAAGCTTAGTGCCACCAAAACAAATCTTCTAATTTCTCCAAATATTCTCACTTTATTTGGTTCATCTTCATATACATCTCCAGCCACCTGGAACTCTCATCTCCTCTCCGTTGATTTAATGATACCGCTTCTGGTATGCTAGACATAGCTTCGCTCACCATAGATGCGTAATATTTACCCTTAACCTCTATTAATCACATGTCCTACCCCGCTAAAGATCTTTTTCTCTCTAACATGCTTTTTGCATATTATTTTCCAGTGAATAGGTTTGTAAAGAAATATGCTACTGGGAGGTCCTAAATTTCCTTTTTGAATTGGGAAGCAAGCTTTAAAAGCTGTATCATTTTCAGTATATACGTAGAAATATACATGTAATGGTAAATTCAAATTTAGACATTGGATGAATGCGAAGTGATAAGAGCGAACTAGGGTATTCCTACCAGCTAAACCGATCCAAAAAGTTAGTTTTTGCAAGAGTTCTGGGCTCGCCCGTCAGTGACATCACTTTCGAGTGAGGAAACTGACGTTAACATTTGCGTTTTTTTTCTTTTTTAAGAGTATTATAACTGCAGTTTTAAATGAATATTAAACTTCCTCGATTTAAAAATATAACTGCCACACACCAAGCCGCAAAACCACACACATGCGAGGCAATGAGAAATATCAGAATAGACCTACTTTCTGCTTGTATAAAAGTGACGTTATAACAACTAACACAACCAGTCTGAAGACGTCAAAAATACCGCGACACTAACCATCTATTCAGTTAGCTGCTCTATTCATTAGTTTAGTAAATAGATAAGATATAAATGCTAAATATAGATGTAAATAGATAATATATAAGATATAATTGAATCAAATAAAAATTTGAATGAATTCTTGAATGAAAAATTGAATTCTTGAATTCTTGAAAACAAAATTATTGAATGGAGAAGTTTGCTTCATTTTTAAACAGGACTGCATTGGACATGAGGAGACATTGCGATTAGGATTTAAAGGCACTGGATGTTACGCGCATCTATGTACGTATAGTGGGGTGGTCATTCACACTAAGTATGTATAGAGGGCCTGCAGAATCTTCCTTTTATTATAGTTTTCTACAACTTCACGAAATTTGGTTTTCATCACTGAAGCGAGATAGAAACCTGTGGAGTTTTAAGCCTGTCATCCTGTTCCTAAAAGGAAAAGCTGGTTTATTTTACAGATTGGTCTGGGTGAATTGATCTGTAGTTATGTGTGCTGTGGGGAAGTCCCTGACGTCATCCCTGGATAACGGAACAGACGTTAAACCTTTATAATTATTATTAATATATAATGTATATATATAAACACGTAAATGTAATCAATTCATATTTACCTATTTTTCTACCTTGTATAACTGTATTAACATAGTTAGTATTTACTTTGAAATAGTAACTTACATCTTCCATGCTACTTCACTGAGGTTCCAACATTTATCAACATGGATACGACATACTCTTTGCCGTACCCCACAGCATTCGCTGTGGCCACCACAGCAACAGTTTGCTTGGCTCTGGTAGCTCTACTAAAGTGTAGGTCATCATCCGAGGATAAATCCACAGGACTCAGGAATCCTCCTATGATGTCATGGCTACCTGTTGTCGGATCTCTGCCGTTTATACCGAATTACTCGAAATTTCACGAATTCTTTGCAAAGAAATCTCAGACTATGGGACCGGTGATTGGATTCTATATGGGACAGCAGTAAGTCAGTTCTTAGCATACTTAACAAATATTTTTCTTGCGCTGCTACATTAAGACAAATATTGCATGCTTGATCCATTATACTGATGGTTTCAAATAGTTTTTGGGTCTTTATTTGACTCTCTCTATATATATATGTAAGAGGTCAAAATGTCAAAAAACAAGTCGAATCAGTCATATATTTAGGGTCACTCATTCATCAAAATGGGAAATGTGACAAGGAAATAAACAGAAGAAGAGTCATGGCTAAGGAGGCATAAAACAGAATATCAAAGATTTTCAGAAGCCATAAATTATCAATTGATACCAAAAAAGACTTCTTCAATGCTATATTTTACCAATATTGTCATATGGAACTGAAGTTTGGACAATCTCTTCTGTAATGGAATCGAATCTTGAGGCAACTGAGATTTGGTTCTATAGAAGAATGCTACGTATATCTTATAAAGACCACGTTAAAAATGAAGATGTTCTACAAAGAATGTCAACTTGTCGTGACCTTTTGAACCGAATACGACGACAACAGATGAAATTTTTCGGACACATTAGGCGGAACAAAATAGTTGAAAATACCGTAGTGACAGGAATAATAGAAGGAAAAAGATGCAAAAAAAGGGTCGACAACGAATGACGTTTATTAAGAGTCTTAGCAAATGGATGCAGTTAACTGAAACAGAGATGATCAGAGTAACAATAAACAGAGACATATGGAGGAATATGACCATGACCGCCCAGGCTTGGAACAGGCAAGGCACTTAGAGAAGAAGCTATACATGTATATGACTTTATTTAGGTCCCTATTTGACTCTCAACTGTTTATTTCTTTTACTTGCATTGCATGTTTATTCCGTTAGCCTAGTTATATTTCAATGCATATGACTGAGGGGTGATCAACTAGATAAGTTACTTGTGCACTCTTTAGAAACTTCTAAACTGATTTGCCATTGAAAAGTTAAAACATCAAGTGTTTCAAAGTGACTGATTGATGACCTAAAATTTTACGCCATCTCTTTTCAGGTACACAGTAATAGTAAATGGAAGGGAAGCCTTGCATGATGCTTTGGCTAGAAAAACAGATATGGCAACGAGACCGCTATCGTTCAGTAAGACTAAATACTTCAATCCAAACTACAAAGGTTTCTTTTTATTAGTCTCCTATTATTTATGATGGTTTTCCCAATAGTTTTCATAGTAGTTTTCATGGTAATTTTCATAGTAGTTTCAAGATAGGTTTCATGGTAACTTTCATAGTAGTCTCATGGTAATTTTCAAAGTAGTTTTATCGTAGTTTAAATAGTAGTATTCATAGTAGTATTCCTAGTAATTTTCGAGGTAGGTGTAGTAGTATTTTTCATAGTAGTTTTCATGGTAATTTTCATTGCACTTTTCATAGCGGTTTTCGTAATAAGTTTCTGCTAAATAATTATAATTATGCAATTAAATAAATAATACTTCGTAGATAATAATAATTAATTAATTAAGATAAGTACATGTACATAGTAATTCGTAATTAAATTACAAAGTAAATTATAACCTCTAGAAATTCATATATAAATTTTAAGGAAATGAAGATATTTATGAATTATTCGAATGTTGTCATATTATCATACTGATTATGTCACTGAGTTGGTAACTAGCTTGCCTGGCATTCCGGAAGCCGTCAGTTCGAATCTCAACTAGACCGTCCATGACAGTGTCTACTGCTGTAAGGAAACAAACAGTAAATTATATCTCTCTCATAGTGCACTGCCTATTGGCAGGTCCATGGTATATAACCCCTCCACTTATCCATATCTTCCGTTTCGTCTTCATGTCCACATTCGTGTAATATAAGATTTGCAATGTAGTAGTATAAAAGAAATTATAATAATATAATAATAGCAACAATTAGAGTGCTACAGTCATCAATAACAACATCGAGCACTATTGAGACAAAATCAAGCCGGCGAGCAAAAAAAAGGTCCAAAAACGGTGCAAATTCCAAAATCCAGAAATTCAGTTTAAAGTCCAAAGTGACGATATATATATATATATATGTACTACATAATTAACATATGTACTACATTATTAATATTTATAGATTTATTATTATTTGTATTAAAATATCTTACCGACATTTTTCTCTTAGGAATTGGAGAGAAGATGTACAATGAAAGTTATCAGTACCATCATAAATTAACATTGAATATCCTGAAGGACTTCGGCTATGGTAAACCAGTCATGGAGACGAGAATTCGTAGTGGAGTGGATCAAGCAATTGAACTCATTCGCAAACACCAGGGAGCGCCATTTGACCCGGACGAGATTGTAACGGCAGGAATATTCAGCATCATGACCTCTATCGTATTCAATAAACAATTCCAGTATGATGATCCGGAACTGACGGAATTCATTAAACTGGAGCATCTTTTCTTCTCAGAATACTTCGACTTTATGGCAGTGGATGTTCTACCATCGCTTCTATGGCTGCCCAAGTATCAGCGAATGCTGGAAGATAATATAAAGCACAAACGGGAACTAATGCAGTGGATATCAAAAGAGATGCTGGGTGCTGCATATCATAGAGATGGTGGCGAAAGTTTCGTTTCCACATTTCTGGAGAGAGAGGAAAAGAATGGTTACGATTATGAGGATCTAACCTATATAGTACGAGATCTAATCCTCGGTGGAACTGATACTACTGCTGCTTTTATCCAGTGTTTTATCATCTACATGGCAAATCATCCCAGAGTTCAGGTTACACGATATTATTTAAAAATAGTGTTAATAATTTGCATTTATTTATAAATTACTATTTTAAGATATAATCTTGATTATTTGATTGCATGAGTATGCCTATTATCATTACTTATGCTAAACTTAATTCTAACTTCTCACTGAAGTTCACCATAGTTCGCATTTAGTGTATGTTTTGCATCTTACATGCATTAGATTGTCTGTGTTGTTTGTGACCTGTAGGCATACAGGGTTTTGTTACCTTTTTGGTGTTCCTATTAAATAAAAAATATATAGGCCCTAGTTCAAAGTATGCTAATTTAAATAGATTACGTATGGCGTGAAAATTTCTTGACTAACTCTGAGGTCTGCGAAAGCCCCATGGAATCGATTCAAGGATGGACCAATTAAATTGTAATATATGGGATTTATGTTGGATCGATAGGTGTATCAGTAACTTATCATTGACGTTACTGACATAATCCTTGTATAAGGAAACGGACGTTAAACCTTTATTATTAGTATTACTATTATTTTTGTTTTTATTTTTTAACCCCTGTGTAAAGAACCTGGGGTTTGATAAAAACGATTCGAGCAATACTTGCTGAATCGCCGCCCGGCTACTCGAGGTCATCGATCGCCTTAAAAGAATTATTGAAGCAGACTGCATTAAATCTTAAATAATTAAGTCATGGAAAGCCTTTGCCAAAGAAAATATGTCTCTCTCTTATCGCCGGTTTGCTCTGCAATAAGTCTGCCTATGCCATTAATAAAGTCAACTCCTTCGGGATTCATCGGGCCCATGATTTCAATGGCCACGGAGAAAAACTTCATATCCTAAGGACAGATTACGGTATTTATCCAACCTCCTAGAGGCGGCATGAGCAGCAGCTCCACTGGCTGTGACTGAAGTCGTATTCAAGTAAGAGTTTGCCATAGTGTCAATGACCGTGACGTCCCATACGGCACATTTACCGTTGCACCAGGGCACTGAAGTCATGCCGTCCGGACGCTTGCCGTCTGATCTGGACAACCCACTTGGTTCCTTAGAGGAAGGAATGCCTGCTCTTGAAAGTGATCGCCATATTAAGTCATTTAAATTGTGATGGGGAGACATTCTACCTGAGCTACGTTTGCAGGAGAGACCGTGGAGACCTAAAGCGTCGACTTCATTACCGCAGGGGCACAAGTGAGGCTCGCAAGTTTTCGCCCCTAAACGGAAACTAACGGCTACCCGAATCGCCTAATTGTCTAAAAAAAGCCCACAGGAATCAACAGGGAGAGCGTGAAGCCAGTCGCTGCTTCTTTTGGTTGATACAGCTAGGAGTCGAGCTCTGTCTACTGCATTGGACTGGGTTCTAACAGACTGTTATAAATCCGATCCACTGTAGGACGGTCCCAAGATTTCTGGTTACTGACTGAGGTAGAAGGTGGAGCACTGGAGGTGAGGCTTTTGGACCAAACTGACAACGCAACGTCAATGGATCTATCGGCAGAAAGGGAGCACTTATGAAGGATGGCGTCTTGTTATTATTATTATTATTATTATTATTATTATCATCATTATTATTGTTAACCAGTCAAGCATCTCAACTTGTGTAACTAAACGTGCGAGATAGCATCATAGATGATCACATCACTATCGCTTGTTCTTAACTGTACAACATTCTAGTTTTAAGCTGCATTTCACGAAAGCGTGATTGATTGATTAATTGATTGATTTATTGAAATATATTATTCTGCATCAACTAGGCGAGGATGCAGCAAGAGATCGACACTGTGGTTGGGTATAAAGAGGTGACCCTGGAGGATGAAAAGAACCTGCCCTACACCCAGGCCACCATATTGGAACTGCTGAGGCGACAAATGGTTTCAGCTCTTGGTCTACCGCACTGTGCCGCTAAGGACACCCATATCCTGGATTACTATGTCCCTGCTGGAACCATGGTACAGATGAGTACATTTATCATACTGCTCTCTCTCTCTCTTAGTACACTGAAAACTGGCAGGTCCATGGTATATAACGCCTCCACCACTCAGCTCTCTCTTCCGTCTTTCTCTCCATGTCCACCTACGAGTGGATCTTTAAATAATTTATAATATTACGTTTGATATACCATTATTCTTGGGGGATTCTGCTTATAATGAGGTGAGCCGCCTATGCCTTTATCAGCTTCGACTAACATTTACTGGACAGCGGCGTCATTCTCTGAGAAAATCCGTAAACGGCAAGTGTCGTAAGAGACGACTGAGAAAGAACTGAGGAATGCAAAGGGAAATTATCTCCTAAGCCATATTATTCCCAAGCTACTGGTTATATTAAGGTGCGAACAATGCATAACATTTTGGTGAAGGAATTAACTTGTTGATCTATCAAGTGCTCTTTGTGAGAGTGAAAAGTAGCACATGACCAGGAATATGCACCTTGGACCTGCTACTTGGCAGAACACTAGAGAGAGATATGCTCCATAACGAGAATTGTCAATTTGATGGCCGCGTTGTTAACATGTTTGTCTGATAAGCAAGAGGTCATGTGCTTTAATCATGGCAGGACTGACTTCTGTAGCATCCAATTTAAAGAAAAAAAAGTAAAAGTAAACACGCATTATAGTGAAATGATCAACTACGTTGATATCTATCACTTTTGAAGATTTTTATAAAACTGCTGTATATGACGCTAGGTTATAGCAAACCACTACGGTGCCAATATGAATCCGAAGTCTTGGGAAAACCCCGAGGAATTCCTACCTGAAAGATTTCTTGACTCAGATGGAAAAGTTTTTGGAAAGGAACGGACAAGCTCCTTCTCATTGGGTAATCTTATTTTCTAAATGCTAAATGATTCCAATTACCTTATATGGGGGCTGTTTAAAGAATTTGTTGAGTTTGCGTGTTACGAGCAAAGAAGCGACCTTTAGTGACCTCTGAGTGGCCCTTAGCGATGAAGGTTAATTTCATGATCACGTGTTGCGATGTGCAGCTTCTATAACTAGAGGAACAAAATACCTTCATTTGCAATTTATATACGTTTTTATTTAATTGCGCTAAATTTTTATATACCAGCCCTATTATAATCTTAGCATTTCTGAACTTTGAATTAATTATTAGTCTATATTGCATGTAATAGAAATAACAATAATAATAATAATAATAATAATAATAATAATAATAATAGTAATAATAATCATGTGCTGTATTTTCTTATTATAATAATAATAAAACAGTACCTTTTCAGAAAACACTAACATGCTTGTTTAAGACCAATTTAGACTGCACTACAGGTTTTTGTAGATTATTTTCAAACCTTTCTATGGTTTGTCATATCTTTGCTATTGATAGCGTCAACTGCAACCATCTCCGGTATATAATTAGTCTTCCATGGGCCCAAGTGGATATCAGTCATTGGCTGACTGACCTTGGTTTTGAACCCAGGCCACTTGCATCTGAGGCGAACATTTTAACCGTTATACCAAATCACCTCCTTTATACAGTCTCTCTATATACTTGAGGTACTAACCCCGGATAATTTTCAATGATTAATACTTATTAATTTTCACGGCATACTAATATTCTAGTATAACTCATGCATTTACATATTTATCGTTATCGTTCTGTGTGTTACGTATATAATAGAATTTGTTTCTCCACTTATGTTCTGTTCAGAATGCAAGGAAGTGATGATGACTATATATATATATATATATATATATATATATATATATATATATACATATATATATATATATAGACCTATATATGCATGTATATGTACATGTACATGTATATATATATATATTATATATATTTAATATTTATATTTAATATTTAATATTTATATCATATTGAGCATATAGTTAACAGATCATTGGATTTAACTCGATTGTTCTCTGTATTTCAGGCAAGCGGTCTTGTATTGGAGAACAACTCGCCCGTCAGGAGATTTTTCTGTTTAGCTCATCTCTGGCTCAACACTTCAATATTTTACCACCGGAAGGGGAAGAGAGAATTGTATTGCGTGAGAAAGTTTCTCTCACAACGACCCCAGAATCATTTAAGGCTCGTCTCATTCCAAGAACTCAAAAGTGATTGGAATTTCGCCGTCTTATGCTTTTCATCTAACCATTGCATGCACAACAGCACAACATCAATAAAAAGCGAGAGTTGGACTGAGTAAATATTTTTAATTTAAATTAAGAAATGCATTAAAACTTATAACTTAACTGATGATTTTACTTATGAATGTCATTACCGTATAGGTAAGGTTATGAAGTTTTACATGACAGATCCTGAGGCGAATTGAATTCTCGTGGGTTCGAATCCCAGTTAAAAGCACCAACTAAGAAAAGAAACTATATAGCATATGAGGAATATATGCATATGTGTGTAACTATACGGAAATTTAAAAAAAACCGCGCTGATCTGAGATTATAATCTCGGACATTCACTGAACTGTTTATACGGAGAATGGACTAAATTGTCCAACGGTGTAAACATGGTAATAAAATGTGATTGATATCAACATAGTTGATCATTTCACTATGATGTGTGTTTAGTTTACTTAGTTTGCTAAGGCAATAATTACTGAAAGCGTCACTCTAACCTCGCGGAAATAATGCGAGAATCTTACGGATTTCATGCAATTAGTTGAACAGTGTCCAACAGCTCTGGCTTTGAGTAGTTTACTAATTTAAATTTGCTTTATTTGATTTGCATTCTTATCACCATCATCATCATTATCATCATCATCATCATCGTCATCATCACAATCAACAACATCAGCATCATCAGCTTCCATGGAATCTCAATTTAACTGGGGTCGTGATAAGGAAAACTTTTAACAATTCTGGAGTGATTGATAATATTTCGTTTTTTTAAATTATTTATAATTAGAAATCAGGCAGAAAGGCCCACATAAGCATACAAGACACACAGCACATTCATAAAATCGGGTAAACACTCGTAAAATCAGATATTACAGTTCTAAGATGGAAATCTTACCTTCAAATTTGTAAATTTGAAGATAAGAAAAGAGTAGAAAGACTATTCGAGACTTAGAAAACTGGGAATCTGTAGGCTTTGATTTAAAACTTAGACTTGTATTTCCCTGACTTTGTTAGCGAGAAGAAATTGACTTTCATCTCAATTTCAATCAGAAAAACTTAGAACTATCGTTAGAACTTTCCAACTGAGGCCTTCTTTAAGAACGAGCAAACTTTATCTTTTTAATGAATCATGTACAGTGTTGTACTGGTAAATTGTTTACTACCTATCTACTTTTAGCAAGTGTTAGACTATCTATAGACTATTAATGAGTATCTCTCTATATACATTTAGCCTGTGTGTAATGGCAAGTCCAGAGTGCATAATACCTGCACACAGTCTGCGGTCACACTTCATAAAGAGCACGCAATCGATCAAAAAGTTGTAATATATCAGAATTACACTATAGGCATTGAGTTAGAAATCAGTTTCCCGGAAGATAATATGATATTATTATTATTATTTTTTATATATATTTTTTTTAAATTTTTTTAAATTTTATTTTTTTATTTTTACCCCGGTGTAAAGAACCTGGGGTTTGATAAAAACGATTCGAGCAATACGTGCTGAATCGCCGCCCGGCTACTCGAGGTCATCAATCGGCTTAAAAGAATTGTTGAAGCAGAATGCATTAAATCTTTGCAAAGTCATGGAAAGCCTTTGCCAAAGAAAAGATGTCTCTCGCTTATCGCCGGTTTGCTCTGCAATAAGTCTGCCTATGCCATTAATAAAGTCAACTCCTTCGGGATTCATCGGGCCCATGGTTTCAATGGCCACCGGAACAACTTCATATTCTAAGGACAGATCACGATATTTATCCAACTTCCTAGAGGCGGCGTGAACAGCAGCACCACCGGCTGTGACTGAAGTCGTATTCAGGTAGGAGTTTGCCATAGTGTCAATGACCGTGACGTCCCAAACGGCACATTTACCGTTGCATTTACCGTTATTATTATTGTTATTGTTATTATTATTATTTTGTAACTAACTTTATAATAACTATAAACGAATCATTCATTGAGAGAGATCTATGAAAATATGAATATGATTATGTATCTAATAATAATTAATTTCATATCATATCAGACACTCACAATATATAAAGATAAATCAATAGTATTTACATTTCTTTTTACATTTCTATATTTTAATAGCTCATCTATCTAAATGCTTAGTAAACGTACCTGAAGGCGTTTATATACTGTATAGGCCTATTGTATATTGCGCAAATCCTATTGATTGTACCATAATCAAGTCTCTAGAATAAAGATAGATATAATAATGCAGAACAATGACAATTTAAAGGAAGAAAATAAAGGAAGAATCTGCAAGAAACTAAAATTTATTGCTTCTTCATACTCATTTACTATAGTTCTTTAAATTTTATTCTTAATCTTGTATTATTTACTGCATAGAATTCGAATTGGCAGCGTCTACCAACTCAGGCAGTCAATTTAAATTACCAAGGTCGCTTGTGTTTTCAACCAATTTTGAAGATTCAGAGCCTCATGGTATTTATTACAAGACTTCTTCAAGAGCTGAAATAAAACTTAAAGAAAGTTCAATGCTTGACTACACAATATCTATCACTGGCACGGGAATAAATGTAATGGTTAAACATCTCAAATTCACTACCAGTCAGCAGATATATGGCTTCTTGATTACGAGAGTATAATCTTTCGCGCAATTTGCATATAATATATTGTAATATTTTTGCACTAACGGTTTAGACACGTGGTTTTAAAAGCGATAGATATCAACAGAGTTGATCATGTCACTCTACTGCGTGTATGTTTGTGCACTTGTTGATGTATATCTGCTACTTGAACTGGTACATGTATTAAGGCAATCTCAGTCAATCCCTGGGGATCTTATCAACCAAAAAGAGGACATCGTCTTCGGTCTTGTGGTTATGATTTTTATCTCAATTCAAGTTTGTTATTCATTGAATCTGCATTTAATATAAAACGGGTTTTGATTTTCATCGATATATCTCATATAGGTCGATAAATTTATATATATATTATATATATATATGTGTGTGTGTGTGTGTGTGTGTGTGTGTGTATAGACTGTCTTTTCCTACCGAGAACACACATTATATTTAAAAAATATTAGCACATTACTTTAATTATATAAAAATGTCATCTCATTTTATCTTCTAAACAGATCATTGGGTATATTTTCATAAGTTTTATAATGACGTTGTAGGTAGACGCATACATTTGTAACTATTATTTTCTAATTATTTATCTATCTTTTTATTTATGAGTGTAAATTTTACTAGTAGCAGATCCTGGACGGATTATCTACTCCACGCTATTTATAGTTTGTTAGTGTTTTACTTTGATTAATGAGCCACCATATATAGAGTTTGCATACCAAACCTTAGAGTAATGCCCCGAGTTAGTCTATAATTCTTTTTCAAATTGAGACTTGCAGATGTTTATTATCAATATATGCTCGTATCTCTTTCAAACAAATTCTAATATTAATGTTACCATGTACGAACAGTTTACCGCTCTCATCAGGCGATATATATCTCAGTTCAATAAAAATGCAAACTTCTGTAAAAGGCGATAACTTTCGGGTCGAAATTCTTTTGGAGAGGCAATAGTTCACTTCTGTACACTATTACTTATACAAAAGAATGGAAGGATATAGAGGCAATGGCAGGCCGGTATTAGGTATGTTAGATGATTTAAATACTCACTCATAAGGGGATTTTCAGAGGAAAGAAGAAGACAGAGAAGAGTGGAGGTGTTATATACCATGGACCTGCCAGTAGGAAGTGCACTAAGAGAGAGAGAGAAGCAATAGTGAACTAGTTGAAGACAGCGGCTTAATTATTACAAAAGCCACGAAATGCTGGATCTAATTCAGACAATGTAATATTTTAATAAAACGTCTTAAACCAGACGTTGGACGTTGACTCAAGGATTAAGGCAGCTCTAAATTCCAACAAGACCAAAATGGTCTTAAAAATAAAGGTAAATAATGTCTGAATGTTACCTATCGGTGAAAGAAATTGACAGAAGTAGAGTATATAAATGTTTATATTAAATAAACTTTGAACATCTTACGTAAATAGCTTCTAAATAAAGTCATATGAAAGTTACATAAACCAGCAAAGCTTCAGTGTGCTTTAGTCGGAAAGGTAAATTTCTCAGTCTGCATTAGATCTAACAAGAATATACATGTACAGTATATCCTTCTGAAAACTTTTTGTTCCGAATAAAATGAGTCTATGTTATGCAAAAAACGTAAACATTTTCTATAAATTTCGCGGCTTTTCACATGATTTCCATTGTTTTACTAGTTACAGGTGATGGTCGTCTAATGTGATAAGAAATAGAAAGAAAAGCTGGAAATGGCCATATTATAAGGGGAGGGTGGTTTTGGTAAAGGATGCAATAGAAGGAAGAATGCAAGGGAAAAGAGTTAGAGGAAGACCGAGACAGGGGATGCTGGATGATCTGATACCAAATTCATATCGAGAAATGAAAAGGAAGGCAGAGGATAGAATTGGTTGAAAGAGTTATATGCCATGGACCTCCCGTTAGGCAGTGCACTAGAAGAAGTCGTCCAATAAGAAACATGAACAGATACTTGTATTTTAGAGATGAGTGTTTGCTTCCTAAGAAAAAACATTAGAGTGGGATCTATGAAGTGTTAGGCGTATTCTTCTGCCAACTTTGGCCGACTTATATTATGTTATTATAAGCGATTTTTATTAAATTTACTATTTAATACTGTTAGTTACATTTGTGAGCCTTTATTGCATTTCATGCATCGTACCTGTTCAGGGAATAGTCTATAATTTCTTTATAATGAGCGTATCACAAATAAATAAACAAATAAAATAAATAATAGGAACAAATAATAATAGTAATAAATAACAATAAATATTTATTATTATTATTATTATTTATTAATATAGACTTACTTATAGCTAGTCCACTGGATTGAGGCTCTCATTTAATAGAAATGGATACACTAGTATCCACTATAGTATTTTACGTGGTCACAGCCACAGTTTGTCTGGCTTTTACGGCTCTACTAAAGCGGAAGTCGTCATCGGAGGATAAATCCACAGGATTCAGAAATCCTCCTATGATGCCATGGCTTCCTGTTGTCGGATCTCTTCCGTTTATACCGGAATACTCAATATTTCATGAATTCTTTGCAAGGAAATCTCAGACTATGGGACCGGTGATTGGATTCTATATGGGGAAGCAGTAAGTCAATGTTAACTAGAGATATGATCTTCTTTAATTAGATATTTCTGATATTTCTTTGGTAAAACCTGAATTATAGCGTGAAATATTTTGTAGAAATGAGTTGCCTTCTTTAGGGTTTTGGTTAGTCGCAACCTTCATTGATTATGATTATCTTTTTAGAGTTCTATCAAATAGCAGGTTCTATATATATATTTGTACCTATATTTATAATTGTACATATCCTGTCAGTTTTGTAAGGCATAGCGCATAAAAATAAAGAAGTTCATTCAATGAGTTTAAGCCAAAAGAAAGAATGCCATAATTAAATCAAATTATAAATATAAACATTCAAAAAGCATGATAAAATATATGATTAAGTTGCTAAAGATAGTAAGCCTTGTGGTTTTCATTAATTGATTTGTTGCTCAAATTTATGCTAGGGCTTATATATTTTCAGATACGTAGTAATCGTAAATGGAAAGGAAGCCTTACATGATGCTTTGGCTAGAAGGACAGATATGGCAACTCGACCGCTATTTTTCACTAAGACTAAGTACTTTAATCCAGGCTACAAAGGTTTCTTTTTCCTATTCTTTTACTATTACTATTTACTATTTTTTTATTCTTTTACTTTTACTATTAGAGTTTCAAATATTTGGGTCATACTATAACCGATGATGGGAAATGTGAGACGGAAATATGCAGTAGGATTGCACAAGCAAAAGCGGCTTTTGGTAGTAGAAAAGAACTATTAACAAAAAGTCTAAAGAAAGACACAAAGATAAAGGTAGTGAAAACTTTGGTTTGGACCACGCTATTGTATGAATGTGAAACATGGACCTTAAGGAAGGAAGATATTAGGAAACTGGAGGCATTGTAAATGTGGATTTGGAGAAGAATGGAGAGTATTAGCTGGACTCAAAAGGTTACAAATGAGGAAGTCCTGGAGAGAGTTGGCACAGATAGACAGCTGATAAATGTATTAAGAAATAGGAAGAAGAGTTGGATAGGACACATTCTAAGGGGGGGAGGTCTATTTAAAAGAGGTCATAGAAAGTAGAATGGAAGGAAAAAGAGGCAGGGGCAGGCCGAGATTAGGTATGTTAGATGATTTAAAGACCCATTCATATGTGGACATAAAGAGGGAGGCGGAAGACAGAGAAGAGTGGGGGCGTTATGTACCATGGACCTGCCAGTAGGCAGTGCACTAAGAGAGAGATTCTTTTACTATACATAAACGAACTGGTCGAACCTATCTATGTGAAGTAAATTTTTTTGAATGCTGACTTGGTTGGTAGAACGTTCGATTACTTTGTAATCAGAAGAACATCAGTTCAAATTCAGCTCCTACTCTCTCTAAGTGTTTCTATGATGTCCGCTTTTCAAGATGAAACTTTTGCTTATTTTCTTTGCGTTTAGGACTTGTCGACAATTTTTACAGAGAAAGTTTCCAGTACCATCATAAATTAATATTGAGTATACTGAAGGACTTTGGCTATGGTAAACCAGTCATGGAAACAAGAATTCGAAGTGGAGTGGATCAGGTAGTGGAAAACATTCGCAAACACCAGGGGACGCCATTTGACCCGGACGAGATTATTTGTTCTGGAGTTTTCAGTATCATGTGTACAATTTTATTCAACAAACAATTTCAAAACGAAGATCCAAAACTTAAGGAAATCATTCGACTATCTCATCTTTATTTATCTGAGTATTACGATATTATGGCAGTAGATGCTTTTCCAAGTCTGCTTTGGTTGCCTAAATATCAGCGTATACTTTGCGATAATATAAAACACAAGGGCGAACTGGTCCAGTGTTCCGCCTGGCTTTTATTGGATGCTGTTTATCGTAAAGAAGACGGCGAAAGTTTCGTTACCACATTTTTGGATAGAGAAAATAGGAATGGTTATGACTATGAGGAACTAACATACTCATTACGGGATCTCATCGTAGGAAGCATTGATACTACTTCTGTGTTTGTGCAATGGTTTATCATCTACATGGCAAATCATCCGGATGTACTGGTTGGTTATGATACCTTTTAGATTACGTGATCTAGACTTTTATTACAATATAGACTATTGAATTCCGTTCTGCTTGTTATTCTCGTCTTTGTCATCCTCTAAATCTTTCCCATCACTCACACCTCTTCTATCTGCCAATCGTAAATTCTACTAAATTAACTGCTCTATTCAAGATCCACAATGATTTCTGTTTAGCTGTTGAACAACAGCACTTATCTAATCATGCTGTTTTTTCTCTGCTACCTTTTGATATGATAATCCACGACATCCTACTAGATTTTATAACGATACGTAAAATAATGATTTTTTCTTGCACAATTAGGCGAGGATGCAGCAAGAGATCGACACTGTGGTTGGGTATAGAGAGGTGACCCTAGAGGATGAAAAGAACCTGCCCTACACCCAGGCCACCATATTGGAACTGCTGAGACGACAAACGATTGTAAGTTTAGCTCTACCGCACTGTGCATCCAAAGACACCCACATCCTGGACTACTTTATCCCTGCTGGAACCACGGTAATACTGATAAGTTACTTCTCTATCTACTCTATCTCTCTTTCTCTCTCTCTCTCTCTTCTCTTATTGTGTACTGCCCACTGGCAAGTCCATGTTATTTAACGCATCTACTCTTCTCTGTCTTCTGTTTTCTTTTGCATATTGAAATATTGGTCAATTTCTTAATCACTTACAAATTTCTAATCTCGGTTTCCCTCTGCTTCTCTTTCCTTCTATTCTTACTGTTATGACCTATTTTAATAGACATGTTTCATATTACACTGTTATTTCTTGAATTGTTATAATCTCGCAAAATAACTAACACTATCTACAAAATAACTAACACTATCTACAAAATAACTAACACTATCTACAAAATAACTAACACTATCTACAAAATAACTAACACTATCTACAAAATAACTAACACTATCTACAAAATAACTAACACTATCTACAAAATAACTAACACTATCTACAAAATAACTAACACTATCTACAAAATAACTAACACTATCTACAAAATAACTAACACTATCTACAAAATAACTAACACTATCTACAAAATAACTAACACTATCTACAAAATAACTAACACTATCTACAAAATAACTAACACTATCTACAAAATAACTAACACTATCTACAAAATAACTAACACTATCTACAAAATAACTAACACTATCTACAAAATAACTAACACTATCTACAAAATAACTAACACTATCTACAAAATAACTAACACTATCTACAAAATTGCGTTGATTAAATATCTAACCTAACTAAAACAAAAATTCAAGTACGTAAAAGTGCAATCTTTAATTTTATACTATAATTACTAGTATTCGCGTTTGTAGCAAAATTGTAGGCTAAGCAGAAAGTCGTCTGTTCGAATCTCAAATGAACGGTCTCCGATAGTATCTACTGTGGTGCGATATATGATGTCAGCCTCATTTTGTTTTCTCAAAATTGTAATTTTTATTATTAGCAGTGAACGCTTGTATAGCCATGCCGAAATCGATCATCGTTTCTGCTCTATAGAAAGAGTTTCAGTAGTGAGGGGCGTCTTTCCCCTCTTTAGCCTATTAAGCAAAGCGAAACTTAGAGGAGTACCGTATCATAGTACGGTACCCCACTCAGTTTGATTTTCAAGTACCCCGCAGAATTTCGTGACGTAAAATGCGTCATCGCTTATTAAATGGCGAAGACGCCTATGTCAGTAATATTAATTTCTGATGATAGGTTATAACCAACCTCTACAGTGCACACATGGACCCGAGATCGTGGAAAAATCCAGAAGAATTCCTACCAGAGAGGTTTTTGGACTCAAGTGCACAAGTTGTTGGAAAGGAAAAGGAAAAAGTTATCGCCTTCTCAATGGGTAATCTGAATTACTTACTGTATTATAGGCCTACATTAAAAAGCATTAGGCCTATATGCGCGATTTCTATATTCTTAAAACCATATTCATCATACTTATTTGTCTAATTAATTATTCAAGATAAAATTTCGTCGAACAGTTCATAAACAATGCACGCTTCATGCCTTAGCTGGATTTGCAATTTTCAACTTTTTGTTTAGATTATTTAATACCCTTTATTATTTTAAATTATTCAAGAAAATTTAGTAATTTACGTCCTTTGCTTTTCTCGTATAAACTATTTACGAGGCGATTTCATTTCTATATTTGCACTTGATATTTATAGCTGATGAATTTATTGTATATATTAGCTCAATTTACTTTAAAATAGGCCATTATGAAACATTTACATGCATTATACATTCAAATGATTGATATAGGCCCTAACCAGTTTAAACCAAACTTTGTGACAAAATAATTTCATCGTAATTTATGACTTAATTTTTTCATAATCTATGGATAGAAATGCAAAATTCAAAAAAAAAAAAAAAAAACACTCCGTATATATTAATAGAGACCGAGACAATCAAGGTTACCCAGTATGAAGTTTGGTATGCGAAGCTAGTCAGGAATAGATGGTACAACCACTGAGAATACACGGCTGACCTTTAATTACTTCACTACATTTTAATTTACCTTTACTATTAATGCATAGTTAAAACAATTAATTATTGGAATTACTTTAAAATTAACAGGAGGACCAGCGCCATTACTGGTGATCAACGCGAAAATGCTTTTCTTTGACAACGACTGTCTGTTGTTCTCCAGCAATTCACTGCAGCCTGTTTCCATGGCATTTTGACTAATGCGACTTCCTAGAGTGTGGAGGAATTATTTTAATCGCCTCATTTTTTAAACATTTAATTAAATAAAGTCTCTTTTTTTGTCTTAGTTTTTAGCCCAGGGCCCTTAACAACCCAGGGCAATAAAAAGAATAATATTAGTTATACAGGGACTACTTATTTAACCGAAAATTAATCATTCTACGCTATTGATTACAAATCTCTACTAATGAATAATTTAAGTGCATTTATTAACAGCTGAAGACTTTTAATTTGTCCCTTTATTTCAGGCAAGCGGTCTTGTATCGGAGAACAACTCGCTCGTCAGGAGATTTTTCTGTTTATCTCATCTCTGGCTCAACATTTCCAGATATTACCACCAGAAGGACAAGAGAGAATTGTATATCGTGAGAGATTGTCCATTACCACACCCCCAGAATCCTTTAAGGCTCGCTTCATTCCTAGATTCCTAGAGTGATGTGAATTTCGCCGGCTCAATTTGTTAATTTAGTAAATTACTGCTGAAACGCTTCATTTGCCTTATAGTTAACAATCATTAATTGATATTATATGTTTAATATCATCAAATGATATTAGACATATAATATCCATATAATACTATATAGTATAATATAATATAGACTCTATAATATAATCAGACATATAACATCATCAAATGATATCAGACTACAGTAACTCAAGAGATGTTGCTGGGTCCATGTGTATGCAGTGGTAAAAGCTGGAATATCTAAGGTTAACGTCAGTTTCCTAACTCGAAAGCGATTTCAGTGACGGGCGAGCCCAGGAGTGGAACCCGCACGTACAAATCCGCAGTCTAATATCTAATCTAAGTCGTCACTGGCTCCAGCCAGTAAAAGTCACAATAACGTTGAAGAGAGTTAATTACATCATAACTATGTAGTTGGTACTAGTTTTTAATTAATCCTTACGAAGTCTACTGAAAACTTAACTCTACTTTAACCATATTTTATTCTATTGTGATTATATTACTATCTTATTCGTAAGGAGATTTTGAATATAAATTTGTTTAACCAATAAGTAACCAATAAGATAGAAACCAACGTCGGACGAGGGCTTTCGATTAGTGAGTGCCCAGGCTCCAGAAATTACTAGGAAATTTTAAGATTTCGACCCTATTTAAACTGATATTTAATGGTAGATGATGATATTGATTCTTATAGTTACCTAATAGTTATACTTTATTGAAATAAACAGTAAATACTGACGTATGTTATACGTAGTTTCTTTACTATTATATATAGCATCACAGCCTCAAAACATTAAGCAAGCAAACTGGGGCACATTCCCCCATACTATGGCATGCCCCTACCCAATAAACGCAAATTTGCCCTCAAATTTTTTCCTTTGCTGGCTGGGTGAGCCAGAAGAAAAGGTCGTCATATTCTTTCAATAGGACAAAATAAAAGTACGGAAAAAAATTATGGGAAACTTATGCAAATGTCGAATCAATGCAATGACGACAAAAAGTACTTCAGCAACATTTTAACAAAATTAATTGCGTGTTGTTTATCCCTTGTAATCATTAATCTTCCCCCTCCACTAACTCCTCACTTAAAATTTCATTTAAGACAGGTTACGTATTGGCCTATTGTTTTATACTAAATGCTTCAAGCAACTGTTTGCTAACTGTTGCCATCTGCTTGAAAGTAGACCTACCAACATCAACCCCCAATTCTTCTGCTCCTAGTTTTGGCCTCACGAGGGGTAAGCGGATGACCAGCCAGCCACCGCACCCGATTCAGATATCCCGAAAGATTTGCGGGGATGTTGCTTGATGGATAATTCTTCTCGTACTTCTGGATTTCATGACTGGAGCCAGTGGCGACGTCGGTAAGATATTCGACCGCGGATCAGTATGTGCAGAGTTAAAATCCTGGGCTCGCCCGTCACTGATATCGCTTGCAAGTGAGGAAACTGACGTTAAATTTAGCTTTTTTAGTTTTACTTTGGGAATTTAAAATCAAGTGGAGCGAATCCCATTTCCTCCGGATGCCATTCGTTGTAGGACATTTTTATCTACTAAAATATTTGAATCATGTCAGAAAAATGCGACTTCCATTGCTGAGATACCACTTAGAACGATGCATGCAGCTGGTTTGACTTTATCTATTGCATGTACAGTAATTTAGCTCAAATAAAGTCATCAGCGTCTATAACTCTATAACTATCAACTGTAAATCCCACAAGCAAATATTTCATTTATTGAAAGTCAGATGCAAACTCACATATTGTACGTTGCTCCTATTGCATACACCGTATCCCTATTTCGCTAACATGGTATTATGGTAAAATATATATTTGAATACAAGAATTCATTTACTGTAAATTCCATTGTTGAATTACCCCGACATCTAAAAATAATCAGCCGATGGGTGGCAAAGTGAATTAATGTAATTTAAGTCTGTTATCCATTTAGGAATTTGTGTTTAAAATTTTAGCTGACACTAGTAAAATACTAAAGTTGCTGTTAATATTAATGTTAGTGCTTGTGTTGATTTATAATATTATCTGCTACTTGAATTAGTTTTCTGATAATCTCAATTGATCTTAAAAGATCTTATCATCGTCTAAGGTCTTGTATCTGTTTTTTTTAATCATATTTCAGGTTTGCTATTCCTTGATGCTGGATGTCACTGAAAACAAATTTAGATGATCATCATCATATGTTAAGGCCCTATATATATATTCATATGTGTTTATGTATATATATATATATATATATATATATATATATATATATATATATACATAAGTATATATATATGTATATGTATGTATATATATATATGTATATATATATATATATATATATATATATATATATATATATATATAGCTAGTAAAGCTAGTGCTAACGTCAGTTTCCTCACTCGAAAGCGATGTTAGTGACGGGCGAGCCCAGGATTTGAACCAGGATTATATATTATATATATATTATATATATTATATATATATATTATATATATATCATATATATATAAATATATTTATATATATATATATATATATAAATATATATATGTAAATAAACTATATACATATATTAGTAAAATATATAAATATATATTAGTAAAATAGACTATATAAAATATATTATTAAAATACATATATATATATATATATATATATATATATATATATATCAAATCCTGGTTCAATGGCTCTTCCGTCACTGACATCGCTTTTGGGTGAGGAAATAAATAAATAAATAAATATATATATATATATATATATATACTGTATATATATACATGTATGTATTTATATATATATATATATATATATATATATATATATAGTCTATATAGATATATCTGATATTCGACCGCGCATCAGTATGTGCGGGGTTCAAATCCTGGGCTCGCCCGCCATTGACATCGCTTACGAATGAAGAAACTGACGTTAACATTAGCTTTACCAGCTTTTGTATATATATATATATATATCAAGCTGATATATATATATTTATGTGTGTGTGTTTGTGTTTGTGTATGTGAGTGTGTATGTGTGTGTGTGTGTGTGTGTGTGTGTGTGTGTGTGTGTGTGTGGATACGTATAGCAAATTTTATCCTCAAAAAGATTACCAAGTATATTTTATTATATTTAATAATGTCCCCGTAGGTAAATGTATTCATTTGTTACTATTATTTCTATTCTATATTTATGTTTTTATTTTTTTTTTATTTTTATTATGAATGTCAATTTATAAAGCAGCAGTTCCTGTGCATATTATCTAATTCAGACTTCTTATAGTAGGTTAGCTTATTACTAAGGCGACCCTATTTATAACTTTTAGACCAGCCCCCACAGTAATGCCCGGGGTTAATTTATTACAATTTAAGATTTTCGGATTTCTTTCAAACAAACAAGATTTCAGAGAAAAAAAATATTGTCATGTACAATCCTTTGTCGCTAGCATCATGCGATGTAGACTCCATTCAGTTCAAAATTTGTATGAAAAAATATAAAGCGATCACTCTCTAATCTAAATGTCTTAATAGCATATAAAGAATGTCTTAATAGCGTAGGGGTAACGTCATTAAGTTTTTCATGACAGCTCCTGAGGTGAATTGAACCCTCGTGGGTTCGAATCCCAGCCGCACTGATCTGAGAGTAAAATCCCGGACATTCACTGGACTGGTTATACGGAAAATGGAATAAATTGCCTAACGGTTTAAACATGTGGTATTAAAAGTAATAGATTTCGACATAGTTGATCATTTCACTATAATGCATGTTTACTTTACTTAATTTAAATACTTGTTACTAAGCAAAAGTAGACTACAAAAAGTTGATAGCAGCGGCTTAGTGGCTCTAACAGCTAACCAGACGCTGGATTTAATTCAGGTATAAATAAATGGTAAATGTTAGAAAATGTTTATATATATATATATATATATATATATATATATATATATATATATATATATATATATATACATGTATATATTAAACTTCTTACGACGTGTTTTGGCCGATGAACTCTACGAGCAATGTAGCTGTACAGTGTCACTTGACTAAAATAAAACATCAAGCTTAAAAATTCATGCAGACAAAAATATAACAAATATTTCTTCACAGGTTTGCATTTTAACAGTTTGTTATTAGTTTCCTAAAGAATAAAATCCAACCCTTAAAGTAATGTATTAAAGTCTTAGATTTGGAATGGTCTGAAAAACTTCAGCTTATAGGCATACTCGTCCTAGAGTGGACTGATATTGAAACTAACGTCTGACTATTATCTTTCAGTGATATAAGTTATCAGAAGTAGACCTTATAAATCTTTAGATAAAATAAACTTTGGACATAATCTAACGTCAGTAGTGTCTAAACAAAGTCTTTATAAGCTATAGCCTATAGGCCTATCAACCAACAAAGCTTTGATGGGCTTTATTTAGTCTCAAATTTTAGGTGAAATGTCAACGATACCCGTACATCAGTCTAATCTTTCTAGATGTTGAATTTGCACCTTTTTTGGACCTTCTTTTTGCTCGCCGGAGTGATTCTGCCTAAATAGTGCTCGATATTGTCATTGATAATTGCAGTACTCTAACAATTAAACAATTAATTAATTAATTAATTATATTTTAGTTAACTAATTAAACAATTAATTACACAATTAACAATAATTAAAGGCAGACTCAAGTACACATTGTGATTCTTAACCCGCTGTCACACTCATTAATATGTATCGTTTTGAAAACTTTGCTTATAATAAAAAATTGTTAGATATTAAGCGCACCAAAACCTAATATTTCTCTCAAATATGCTGCTTTTCGTGTGATTTTCCATTGTTTTACTCAGTACGGAAGTAAAACAATGGAAAATCACACGAAGAACACCTTTTTCTTATTAGTAGCAGTCGTCTAATAAGAACAGCGAACAGCAAATTGTACAGTATTCTAGAAATGGATGTTTGCTGGCTTTCTAAGAACAAACAATAGAGTGGGATATACATTAGCTTTACTTTTTATACGAAATACCAAGCGTATTATTTTGATATTTTAGGCCTACTTATATTTAAGTTACTATTAAGATATACTATTATATTTACTAATATAGATTTATAGTACAGTAGATTGAATCTCTTTTTCTATGGAAATGGAAACACTAGTTTCAATGAGCCCCACAGCATTTGCCGTTGCTACGGTCACAGTTTGCCTGGCTTTGGCGGTTCTACTAAAGCGGAAGTCCACGTCTGAGGATAGACTTGCAGGACTCAGGAATCCTCCTATGATGCCATGGTTGCCTGTTGTCGGATCTCTGCCCTTTATACCGGAGTACTCCAGATTTCACGAATTCTTTGCAAGAAAATCTCAGACTATGGGACCGGTGATTGGATTCTATATGGGGAAGCAGTAAGATATAATCTTTCTAATTTAGATAGTTTGAAATTTATTTGGTACAAACTGAATGATTATTGAAATGATTTGTAGAAATCAGTAACCTACTGTAGGGCTAGGGTTAATCAATAATAATAATAATAATAATAATAAAGGTTTAACGTCCGTTTCCTCATACAAAGATGATGTTAAGGGCTTGTACTTATCGTGTCAGTATTTTAATCATAGAACTGAGTTCAGTTTGACTATGACTAATCGTTTAGGGTTTCTGTTAAACAGCCGGTCCAAAATATTGTCTCACATTTATCGTTTGCTTTCGTGCATAGTGGAAGTTCAGATAGTCAATAACTGGCAATTCAATAGGTACTTTTCCAGAAATATAATGCAATTAGAATGCGATAACATAATGAGCTCATAAAAAGCTTGAGAAAAAATGCCCAACCAAAAACTGCACGTGTTCTGCAGAAGGTATTTAGAATAGTTACTTAGGAAATACTATTAAGCTCGTCTAAACATTGAAACTGTCAATTTCTTTCAGCAAATTGAATCGACAAAATATGAAAAGTGTAAGGCACTGGATAGATTTGATTTACTCAATTTTAACGAACATTAATGAGATATTTGTCATAATATAGTTAAGCGACTAGATCATTAAAATGTAGAAACGAATCGACTTGTACGTATCATGTCAGTATTTTATTGCATAGCCCATGAACTGCATGATGGTTGTTGAATGATTTAAGACATAGACTAATAAAGGGGTGCCTTAAATTAGTCGAATTTAATTTTATGAAATTTAAATATTCGAAATGTGTGATCAAATATGTTATGAGATTGCTAAAGCGAAATCGCGTTCTGCTTATTATTGATTGGTTAATTGCTTTAAATTATGTACCTACGTGTATTTACACTATCTACTTGCAGATACGTAGTAATCGTAAACGGAAAAGAAGCCATACAGGATGCTCTAGCCAGAAAACCAGATATGGCCACCAGGCCGAAGTCCTTTAGCATGTCAAAGTACTTCAATCCAAACTACAAAGGTTTATTTTTATATTTATTCGTGTGGTGCGTTGGCGCTTTTTTGTGTTACGTCTGCAAGAGACGTCCCTGACAATGCCTTCTGGAGAAGAAACGGACGTTAAATTTTTATTTATTGATTGATTTATTGATTATTTTGTTGTTTATTTATCATTAGAAATTAAATTTGATAGATAAAAATTGATAAGTAACTCCATGGAATATAATTTAAAATTTCTTTTCTATTGCAAGGAAATTTTAAAATCGAAATGATCGTTTCTAGGTTTCCTAAGTTAAAAATAAATACGGGATAATCAGGACACCTTCGGTTCTAATTCAACCTACACTCTCTAAATGTTTTTACGATGTTAGCTTTTCAAGAATATTTACTTCTGTTCATGAATTTCTGAAAATTTTTACAAAGAAAGTTACCAGTACCATCATAAATTAATTTTGAGTATACTGAAGGATTTTGGCTATAGTAAACCAGTCACTATTATTTATTTGTGTTTAGGAATTGCAGACAATTTTTACAAGGAAAGTTACCAGTATCATAATAAATTAATATTGAGTATACTGAAGGACTTTGGCTATGGTAAACAAGTCATGGAAACGAGAATTCGCAGTGGAGTGGATCAGGTAATGGAAAACATTCGCAAGCACCAGGGGACGGCCTTTGATCCTGAAGAGATCATTTCTCCTGGAATTTTCAGTATCATGTGTAATATTTTATTCAACAAACAATTTGACAAAGAAGATCCAAAACTTAAGGAAATCATCCGACTAAATCATCTTTTCTTCGCTGAGTTTTACGACTTTATGGCAGTAGATGCATTTCCAAGTCTTCTTTGGTTGCCAAAGTATCAACGTTTACTTGAGGATAATATAAAACACAAGCGTGAACTGTTACAGTGTGCCTCTATGGAATTGTTGGATGCAGTTTATCGCAAAGAAGACGGCGAAAGTTTCGTTTCCACATTCCTGGATAGAGAAACAAAGAATGGTTATGACTACGAGGAACTAATCTATATAGTACGGGATCTGATCTTAGGAAGCATTGACACTACTTCAGTGTTTGTTCGATGGTTTATCATTTACATGGCAAATCATCCGGATGTACTGGTTGGCTATAATACCTTTACATTATATAAATTACGGGATACTTTTACTACAATATTGAATGTAATGTTATGCTAAGTAATTTATTCACATCTTTGTCCAGGATCAAGATTCTTTCCCATCACTCTCACGTTTTCAATCTACCTATCGCAAGTTCTACTATAATGAAACTGTACTAACCAAGATCCACAATGATCTCTGGCTAGCCGTTGATGCACAGCATGTAAGAGCAACTCTTCGCATGTTCTTCTTGATCTCTCTGGTGCTTTAGACACTTTTAACAACTACATACGTCTATCTAGACTAAATTCATATTTCGAAATCTCTGAAAAAGCTCATTGCCTATTTCCTTCACACCTCTGACGGCGTTCTCCGTCGGTTATTGTCGGTCAAACTCTATCACCGTCCTGCTTTCTGGGTTCTTCTGGGTTCCGCGGTCGTTCCTCTCCTTATTACATTAAATTTAACGCCCTCAGGTTCACCTACTAACTGATTAAACGCAGAAAGTTCACTTTTATGCTGATGATAGCCAGATTTATATATCATTTTCTGGTACAGATTCTGTATAAACTTTTTCGTAAATATAAAAAACTTCCATTTAGCGTGCTATTAATCCCTATTCGGGGTCGACACGGAGGAAACTAGACAGGAAATAGAACATTAAGGTGGCCTGACACCACCAAGTGTACACGACTAGGTTTTAATTCGCCCATCGGAAGAGAAAACCCACGTCGTTGCGCAGTTCAAACTCGTGACCTTTCATTCAAGGGGCAAGCTCTCTCATATATATATATATATATATATTACAATATATTTGAATTTAGCAGTAATTTTAATAAGAACAATGTAAAATAATGATTTTTTTCTTGCACAACTAGGCGAGGATGCAGCAAGAGATCGCCACTGTGGTTGGGTATAGAGAGGTGACCCTTGAGGATGAAAAGAACCTGCCTTACACCCAGGCCACCATATTGGAACTGCTGAGGCGACAAACGATTGTTAATTTGGCTCTACCGCACTGTGCCTCTAAAGACACCCACATCCTGGACTACTTTATCCCTAATGGAACTACGGTAATACTGATTATTTACTTCTCTCTTGTCATATGTCAGTGATTTGGTGTTGATACTGAAATAAACACATATCTCTCTCTCTCTCTTCTCTCTCTCTCTCTCTCTCTTCCAGTGTACTGCCCACTAGCAGGTCCATGGTATTTAACGCGTCTACTATTTTCGTGTTCAGTTTTTTTGTCGCTACTTATAAGTGGATCTTTAAATTATCTATAATTCTTAATCTGAGTCTCTTTCTGATTCTCTTCCCTTCGATTCTTCCCTTCATGACTTATTTTAATAAATATGTTACTTAACACAATGATATATCTTGAAATGCCATAATCGTGCAACGACCTGTACTATCTCCAATTAACCATGTTGATTAATTATCTAAATTAGGCTAACTAAACCAAAAATGCTACTACTTAATAGTATTTATTCTGTAATTACTGATAGTCGCGTTTGTAGTATATTTATATGTGAAGCAGAAAGTCATCTGCTCGAATCTCATATGAACGGTCTCCTACAGCATCTGGCGTCGTTCAAAAAGCTGAAGTTTGTGACGACCAAGAAATATAGCGTTTGTGACCTTTCACATGACAGCTATTTTTACTGTTAACAACGAAATCTTATTGGCAGTGCCAAACAGATATCGGTATTCGATTCTGCTAAACAGAAAGAGTTTCAATAATAATAATTTTTGATGATAGGTTATAACCAACCTCTACAGTGCACACATGGATCAGAAAACGTGGAAAAATCCCGAAGAATTCCAACCAGAGAGATTTCTTGACTCAAGTGGACAAGTAGTTGGAAAGGAGAAAGTTATCGCTTTCTCAATGGGTAATCTACGTTACATATTCTACAATACAAAGCATTCTCTGCCAATTTCTATATTCTTCAATTTTATTTCATCATGCATCATTGTCTGACTGAATTAAACGTATTTTAAAAAAACCTTTTTATTGAATAGTTGATAATCCAATCACTCTTTATACACAATTCGATGGATTCGCCATTTCCTACTTCGTTTTTTGGATTATTCAGTGAGCACTTTTTTCCTCTTTTGTCGCGTGTAAACTATACACTGGGTGATTTCTTTACCAAAATATGCACTTCATATTACTATGCGTTGAATTTATTATGTATTGATCGCTTAGTTCATTTGCTAATTTGTTTAATTAGATTGCTGGCGCCCATATTAAATGTATCGTAACTGTTTGAAATAAAAATTTTACACCAAAAGTATGAAAAAATAATTTAATCGTAATTTATGACAAAACTTTTCACAATTAATGGATGTAAGATGTACTATACAAATAAAAAATGAAAGAAAAACAACACAATTACTCAGTACGCCTAGTCAAAGAGACCGAGACAATCAAGGTTGCTCAATATGAAGTATGGTAGCCTATGAGAAGCTAGTCAGGAATAGATAGCAAAACCACTGAGAATACAAGGCTGACCTTTTTTACTACATCACATTTTAATTTACCTTTACTATTAAGGCAGAGTTAAAACAATTAATTATTTGAATTCCTTTAAAATTTGCAAGACAAAACAAGACAAATATAATGATTAATTAACAACATTCCCAAAGGTAATTAAAATATTTATATATATATATATATTTAAAGTACTTGTTATGTTTCGTTATTTTATTCATATTTGATTGTTATAATGGTATAATAATGAACTATAATGATTTAATACACAATTAGTAGTTCTACTGTATTAATTTAATTCAATTCTAATTATTTAACAACTGAAGATTTTCAACTGTCTCTGTATTTCAGGCAAGCGGTCTTGTATAGGAGAACAACTGGCTCGTCAGGACATTTTCCTACTTAGCTCATCTCTGGCTCAACACTTCCAGATATTACCACCAGAAGGACAAGAGAGAATTGTATGTCGTGAGAGATTTTCCCTTACGACCCCACCAGAATCCTTTATGGCCCGCCTCATTCCTAGAATTCAAAAGTGATTGGAATTTAACGTTGTCAATTTCACGGTGTCAATTTCACTGTATCAATTATTTAGTTTAGTAAGTCACTGCTAGAAGGCAACATTTGGCCTCTAATTAAACAGTCATAATTGTACTAGGCTACAAAAGCTTAGATTTGTTTCTCAGTTTATGTGTATGAAGTAGTGAGAGTCACAGTTTTTGTTGAAGACAGCTAATTATACCACTGCTTATAACTATTTATTAGATAAGAGGTTTTAGTCCTTACATCGTCAATATACTGAAATCTATAACCCGCTTTTATCTAATGGCTTGGTATTCAATTAGGCACTTATATTACAAACGGACACCAATATACCAACAAGATCCGAACCAACATCAGATATAGCATTCGGTCAGTGAGCGCCTGGGCTCCAGATATTGCAACAAAGTCTGTTAGTCCCAATCCTAGTTCAACTGGAAATCAAGGGAAGATGATGATGTTGATGATTACAGTTACCAATTATCACTTTGTTTAAAAACAGCTTATAATGAAATAGGCCTATATTACACGTACGTTTTGCTATTATTTAAAAAACAATAATATAATAGCCATAAAACTTTATTAAGATAACTGGAGCAAATTCTCCTCATGCTATAGCATGCCCCTACGCAATAAAATAAATTTTTCTCCCATAAATATTTTTGCTGGCTGGGTGAGCCAGAAGAAAAGGTCATCATGTTCTTTCAATAAGACAAAAAGAAATTAAGGAACAATTTTCTTTCATCCAGTAAAATCTTTTGCCTCCCCCCCCACTCGCCAATTAAATTTTCTTTAAAAAAGGCTACGTATGTCGTTATATGCTAAACTCTTCGTGCAATTTCCTGTTAGTTGTTACTTGGTTATTTTTGGTAGATCTACCATCATCAACCTCCATTTGAATTTCTGCAGCCTCTAGTTTTGCCTCACGAGGGGGGAGCGGCTGACCAGCCCCCCACCGCCCCCTCATTCAGATATCCCGAAGGATTTGCGGGGATGTTGCTCGATGGATAATTCTTCTCGTACTTCTTAGGGAATTTAATATCCGGTGGAGCGAATCCCATTTCCTCCGGATGCCATTCGTTGTAGGACATTTTTCTGGTGCAGTCAAGTCCCGTATTCATTGGCCCCTCGTCCTTCACAAGCCGTCCACTAAATTAACACAGCATAATCCAGGTGCTAGGTTCGCTTCATCACCAGACAATCAATCAATAAGAATTTCACGTCCGATTCCTTACCCTAAGACAACGTCAGGGACGTCTCAGGCAGACTCTGACTCAAACGGACGCCAAAACGCACCACACGATGACGACTAAGTTTACAAAGACCACAAGAGAAGGTGAGATCAAAGATAGGGCAAGTCTAAGATCTGAGTGACGTCCATGTATCTAGACATTTTGGCATCGGTAATAACGGGTATTACTATCGATCATAGTGATGAGATCGATTAATTGATCTATACAATGCAAGTAGATTGAAATTATTGATAATAAGTTTGTTAGTAGGAATATGGTCTCTAGTTTTATGATATTGTCTGTGATCTTGAGCTGACATTTAGTATAGCATTAAATAGAGAGTGAAAATCAGTATACACTCTATCATCTAACAAAGTAAGTATCATATTCTTTTCATTTTAAAAGCATTCAATTTAAAAAGCAGCGTGATAAAATTTACTTATTTAAAATGCTGGTGATCTTGTATCCCGATCTGTATCAACGGTTTAACAATCGCCGAATTAGTTATCCCGAATGACGTCGGATTGACAGACGGAAATCTCTATTAGTATGGATAGAATTATGACCTTTTTAGAGCCGGTCAGCTACAATCTCAGGTGAAGAAATAAGTTGAATATATCCATCATCTATGACAACAACAACTGCGGAACTCAAGCTCAAAGTATCGAATCGTCAAAGTTCAGTAAAATTACAAAATATTTAAAAAATCGAAATAGTCAAAAGATTATCAGAAAATAAAATTCCAAACCTAAAGCTCAATCGGTTGTCTTTTATAGATAAACTTGCGGTTACTAAAGATCAATCTAATGTCATTCAATCAGTCAATCAAGTAATTAAGACAAAACATGACAGAACATTACCAGCAACATCTACATCTGGAATGTAGAGGCCTTTCCCAGCATTCGGTGTCCTTTCGGTAGTACATCCAGGCTCCGAACACAATCAGCACGAATCCCAGACAAACCCCCAGGATTATAACCTGGTTCTTCCTGTATCCAAAGAGAACACCAGAAGAAACGTTTAAGTTGGATATACATGTATTATATCTCTCTGATATACTGCCAAGTAGCAGGTCCAAGGTGCATATTCCGAATATTCATATACTTAGAGGTTGCTTTAATTAATTTTGATTAATTGATTGATTTATTTATTGATTGATTGATTGATTGATTCATTCATTCATTCATTGATTCACTTATTAATTGACTACCAGGAGGAAGCAGCAAGATAGTTCACAGGACAGCTATGGAGGACAATCTACAGAGAAGAGAGCCTGCTTGATTTATCGATTGATTGATCAATTGATTGATTGACATAAAGAGCACTTTGTAGATCAACACAATAATCTCTTCAGACAAATCTCTGCCTTACAATTACCTTACGTAGCCTACACCTTGGACAAAAAGCTTTTTAGGTGGCTTCACGTTGCCTTCCTCAATTATTTTTCTTTGGTGCCTCTTACGACACGTGCAGTTGACGGTTGGTCCATTCTTTAGTGTCTCGGACATAACGTGGGACACTGAACACGCGAGTTTATTAGCCTATAACTATATTACATAGAAGGTAGAATTGAAGGAAAAAGAGGCAGGGGCAGGCCGAGATTAGGTATGTTAGATGATTTAGAGACCCACTCATATGTGGAAATGAAGAGGAAGGCGGAAGACAGAGAAGAGTGGAGGCGTTATATACCATGGACCTGCCAGTGGGCAGCGCACTAAGAGAGAGAGAGCTATATCACTGAAGATTTAATTAATGATTTTATTTTTAGTCATTTATTTTAAAGGTAACTTAATGAAAAGCCATTGTTCCTTCATTCTACTCTCTTAAAGAAACAATTCAAGTGTACATCATTAAGTGTGCACCATAAAGTGTACACCTAGTGACGTACACTTGGTGGTCCCAGCTCGAAGAATGGCCGACCTTAAGGTTCCATCGATTTGTATCTAGGCCCGTCCGTGTCGACTGTCGACTCCAAAAAGTGATGGCAAAACGGAAGTTTGAAAGGAGGTATTCGAAGCGAATTTTAATTTCGTTATTACCTAGAGAAATGAATTTAATTTTAATACAGCGAAATTGACTATTATAATTCTATGGGTGCAAAAGATTGTGAAGAATTGCGAAAAAAACTTGCGTTGACGCAAGTTTTTGTTTAAGTTGAATCAGGCGTTGACTGATTTGACAACTCATTGTTGTGGGTAGATGAATATCTTCATTTCACAAAATTCTTGGCAGTAAGAAACAATACAATGGAATCAAACACAACATAGATCAACAAAAGGAAAATGAAGAAAGTAAACATGTTTTCTAGAATTTCAAATGGAACCCCTGCTCAAATATCATTACTAAAAGTTATGACAATAACTCTCTAAACTTATGCCATTACTTACACCATATTCAGGCCAATGAGTCTGGACTCTCAATTTAATATTTTCTTTTAATGAATACATAGTCCAAATAGTCAGGTTAATAAGCCTCTTAATTCTCAGTTAAGCTATTAGAAAATAGGCTTACAGATTTAAACACAAATTTAAATCTATAGTAATTATATAATATCCCAAAAGGCCAGAAATCACATTACTACTGACAATACAGTTAAGCATTTTTGTCAATAGAATGGAAAATAATGAATATGAAAATTGGAGGAGATATGTTCAGAGCACCTGCCATTAGGCGGTATACATGAGACACAATAATACAATACAATAACGACTAGAGTGTTTTTGTCGTCAACGACAATATTATGCACTTGTAATCAACTCCAAGCCAGTGGGCAATAAAAAATTATAAATAGTCCAACAACATTGAAATATATAAATTCCTGAAAACCAATCTAAAGAGATATCAATATAACGGACTGGCTTTCGTTTAGGACCTTACTTCTCTCAGCACATTTCTTTTTGCAGATTGGTCTAGGTGAATTGATATGTAGTGATGTGTGTAGTTTGGACGTCCCTGACATCATCCTTGGATGAGGAAACGGACTGTAAACCTTTTTTATTACTATTACTATTATATATTCATGGTTTATAAATTTTTCTGTTATCAATTACGTCATTTTTTTTTTTTTTTTTTAAAATTGGTAGGCTATTTACCAGCTCGTAGTGAAGCTGGCCTCACAGCAATCGGCCACATTGTCCTTCACGCAACATTCCTTGCTTTCATCACAGTAGTAGACGTTGACGGGGTACTCTGGTATAGTGTCGTCCTTTACACATTTCTTCTGACCATCTGCAATGGATTTTCAATCAATCAGTATCAATAAGGATTTAATGTCCGGTTTCTCGCCATAAGGCAATGTCAGAGACGTCTCTTGCAGACTCTACAAAAACAGGCGCCAAAGCACCACACGATGACGACTGAGTAAACAGAGACCACAAGAGAAAGCGAGATCAAAACAATGCAAGCCCATGATCCAAGGCAAGCGGGTCAAAATTTAGATCTATGGCGGAAAGAGACGGGTTTTTAGCTTGCCAACGAAAGTACCAATACAATTACAAGATCGAAGAACTTGTGGCAGACAGTGCCCATATTGTCGGAGCAGAAAGCATGAGAGAACGACTGCCGTGTATACTGTTTGGCATTAAAGTTATGGCGTAAATACTCACGAATACGACGAATGAGGTTTCGTGACAATATATGTCACTTTTAAAACAATTATTAATTTAAGTGATTGTGAAATATAGCCCAATATTCACTTGCAGATTCTCTGAATATCCATGATACTATCTGATCAGCGCGCTCGGTATTCAAACTCAAGGGATTTCAATTGGACTCTGGAAAGAACTTTTAAAATTTTATTACTTTTTATTGTATTGCCAATTACCATTTTTACATTTTCTAGCCACCTTACATACCGATGTCTTTTGACATTATTAGGCTTACACCGGCAGACCCAGTACCAATAGACTAAATAGAGTAAAATGCGTATATATACATGTATATTAAATACATATTATTCTTTTATTATTATAAATTATTATTGTAAACGCATATTATATATACATTATGTTATTATATTATATATACATTATATTATTATATTATATATACATTATTATTATATGAGTATAAATATATTTTTCTGTACTTTGGTCCTAATAAACTTCTCAATGTTAACTTGTGTAGGCCTCTATGCATCTTATAGCAGGTTCGTCAAAGTTTCAATTAAGGAAAACCCATTTGAAGAACCTATCATCTAACTTATTAAGAACAGTTTGCGGCTACATTGATTTTGACATTGGAAGTAGCTCTAGATTTAAGTTCTTTTAGTAGAGCAATGTTGTTGTCAGGTAGTAAAGCGTCTCGTCTGTACTTCGAACATTGACCCTCTTGCTAATTTCATAGTCATGTTACCAACTCCACCCTTCAAACTTCAAATACGCCCCGATGCCTTTTTCTCAGTCACACCTACCTACCTGGTGGATCAGTGGAATCTGCGGCAATTAGACCAACGAGAGTGTCAAGGACTTTTGATGAACTTTACTTAATTATTTATATTTATTTCAAGCCACTACACTTTACAAAATAACATAACAATATACGATAAACTGAAAGAGTGAGCAATGGTTTGTGGCTTCTTGAGGAACCTTAAGGCTATCGAGCGGGCCACCAACTTAAATAAAGAGAGTGAGACTAACGTACTCACTGCTCTTTAATTTTATTGTATTTTTGTTGTCAATTACACTATTTAGAAATATGTATTACATAGAAATTGTAATCAGATTAGGAAGGCATAGGGGCACACCTCGTCAAAAGCAGAATCCCCAAGAATAATGATATATCAAAAGGAATGTTATAGATGATTTAAAGATCCACTCGTATGTGGACATGAAGAGAAAAGCGGAAGACAGAGAAGCGTGGAGACGTTATATACCATAGACCTGCCAGTCGGCAGTGCACTAAGAGAGAGAGAGAGAGAGAGAGAGAGTAATTAATATTTGCCAATAACTATCATGCTTAACTCACCGGCATAACACGACAGGACCAGATTGGTGATAAGGAATCCAAAAATTCCTACAATTCTGCAACCGCTCCTATTGGCATTCATGTTGATCTGGGATAATTCTTACTTTTAATATCTTTATTTAATATCTTTATTATAGATATTATCGGTATTGTTATTCATATCGCTATTATTTTCGTTTTATGCTATTATTTTGTAACTTTCACGAGACAGACTACGGTACTTCCTTTTTGCCTGGACATCGCCAGGTCGGTAAGATATTCGACCGCAGTTCAGCATGTGCGGGGTTAAAATTCTGGGCTCGCCCGTCACAGACATCGCTTTCGAGTGAGGAAACTGAAGTTCACATTAGCTTTTTTACTTTTTTGTGCAAGTTGTTTTGCTTCGATAGCAATTTTAGACCATAACTGAATTAAACATGTAAACTGCAGCATAGTTACTTTGGGATAATAGGCCTATGTCAAAATTAAATCTTGTCGATATTGTGCTAGGATAAAAGAGTATATATTGTTTCCCGTGTTGTTCTCGGGTGTGGTTGGGACCACTGCAGAATAGAGCAACCGCAAGCAAGCTGCCGTGTGTACGTAAGCTTGTAAAGCTAAGCTTAACGTCAGTTTCCTCACTCGAAAGCGATGTCAGTGACGGGAGAGCCCAGGATTTGAATCCAGCACATACTGATCCGCTGTCGAATATCTTACCGACATCGCCATTGGCTCCAAATGACAGTAAGAGGCGACTAAGGCAGGAGTTGAGGAAGGAAATTAATTATGCTTAATAGCTTAAGTATAAAATATTACGACTATTATTGTATTTTTACGTCTTGCTAATAGTAATATTATCAGCATTTATGCTACTTATTACAAAAGCCCAGTGCTCAATGTTACTTAAATGTTAATAAGCAACATATTACAGATTAAGATCCAACTTTAGGCTACTTTCTAGTTAAAGTATTCATCGTAAATTTCATCTCAAAATTCCCTGTATATCCATTTTATAGTATTTATATATTATAACGTTATATATGCTATTTTATCCCATTTAGAGATAGTTTTAATATTTTATAGTCTACGTTATCAATTTAAAATTGCTTAGGGTGAAACTATTTTTTGAATTGAAGTAGTGAAAATCTTTGAACAAATCTTTAGCTTGGCGACCTAAGCCGGTCAAGATTTGAAAAGAGTTTCTTCGATTTTTGCTATTGTTTAAAATTTCGACATTATTTTCTTAAAAGCCTATTGCCTACTATTATTCTCTTTAGTATAATGGTCCTGCGCGGTTTTATTCTTTTCTATTGTCCAATCATTGATTTGACGCCATAGAATTCAAATGTAGCATAATTGCTTGTAATAATAGCACATAGATATTAAAGACACCGTCACTTCTTCGCAAGTTGTGTGCATTAAATTATATATTCAAAAGCAGACTTTAAACTATTGTCCGAAAATTTTATGGAATTGATAGGGCCTACTACCAAATCAAAAAACGCCAATCAAAAAAAGAGTTTAATAGTAAGGTAATAATTGCAGAATTTCACAAAACAGTGATTTCCCATACACTCAAGCGCTATGTGATAAACCTCTTATAGATCGACATTTAAGTTATTAGCTGTAGGCCTAGTAGCTAAGGTAACGTGGACTCGACTTTAGTCTAAAGAAATAAAACAGACTTTTACGCGAAATGAATAGATGGCTTAGATTTCAAACATTTTAATCGTTTCTTGGTAACGGTACAGAAATAATTCTCCATAACTTCATGTATTGATTGTTTTCATGATTTTAGAATTTGCAGAGTTTTTGATCGTCCTTTTGCTCAACGGCTTGGATGTGTCTCAATTGTGCTTGATATTGCCATTGATGACAATAGCACTCGAATTGTTTCTATGCTATATTGGCCTATTATGTCATGTAAACCCCATCTCGGTTTATATAACATAATACATAGCGGCACGGCATGGTATGAAATGGCATGAAATAGCACAGCATAGCATTGCATAGCATAGCATAGCATAATATAGTATTATTACTTCGTAAGGTAACGTCATGAAGTTTAAATGACAGATCCTGAAGTGCATTGAACTCTCGTGGGTTCGATTCTCGATCTGAGAGTAAAATCTCGAATATTCAATGGACTGACTATACGGATAATTGACTAAATTGAGCAACGGTTTAAACGTGTGGTATTACAATGAATGGATATAGATATCAACATTTCCGATCGTTTCACTATAATGCGCGTTAATTAATTATACAGAAAAATCATTCGTATACATAAATTAACACATGATTATACATTTTCTTATACATAAAAATGGTATACATATTTCATATTCAAAAATACATAATTGTACATATACATATGAATGCATATGCATATACATACACATATGCATATAGTATATGCATATACACACATATATATATATATATATATATATATATATATATATATATATATATATATATATATATACTTACTTTACGTATATAACCTAATGAATTTTGTACGTTATATTCATACGAATTGTGTATATAAAACATCTAATGGCAATTTACTCATCAGATGACGCAACATTATAGAGATTATATCTTGTTAAAGTTAGCTACTTCGTTCATCAGTTATTAACAAAATAAAATTATTGAACTTAGAACTTAAAAATCTTCCCTGGGCTGTATAGAGACCTGGGCTAAAATTAGGATAAAGCAAGGACTTTATTTAATTAAAAGAAAGATTAAAAAGAAATGTTTAAAATAATTCCTCTACATTCACACTCTGGTAGGCCGCATTCGCCAATATGCAGATTGCATTGAAGCGCTTGCAAATCGTTAATTAATTTCTGTATTTAATTGCGACTTCTTATTTAGCACTAATCACTTATCTTACCGAATAACGTCAAACAATACATCAGGAAACTAGAATCATTGGAAATATGGATAGGGGGGAAATGGAAAGAATTAGCTGGACTCAAAAGGTTACAAATGAACAAGTTCCAGAGAGAGTTGGAACAGTTGATAAATGCATTAAGAGATGAGACGAAAAGTAGGATAGGACAAATTCTAAGGGGTAAAGTCTAATAAAAGAGGTCAAAGAAGACAGAATAGAAGAATATAACGGCAGAGGCAGGCCGTGGTTAGGAATGTTAGATTATTATTAAATATTCACTCATATGTGGGCATGAGGAAAGTGGAAGACAGAGAAGCGTTGAGGCGTTATATACCATGGACCTGCCAGTAGGCAGTTCACTAAAAGAGTGAGTGATCTGCTGTTCTATGATTCCAACCAACGAGACTGTGACCAAAATGGCGGAACTCCGATGAATAACTAAAAATTAAATAGGCTACATTTCGATTTAAACTGAGTAATTTGACATAGGGCACAGTCCAATCATTGCATGGAGCATAGCGTTTATTTTAACCGCTATGCCTCATATAATTTTAGTGCATTTATTTTTAGTATATTTTAACTACCTTTATTTTTAGTAGGCCTACATTTATTTTAACTACATTTATTTGTATTAGGCCTACATTTATTTTATGATATTTACTCTTTAGTGGTAATATGACTAATTTTTTATTATGCTGAGTTACTTAGACATACTTCACATTAATGTGTCCTTAATCATAATTTCCCATTGAATCGATCGACATGAAAACATGGAGATGTCAAGATGGAGTCTTAACTCTTAAGGTACGCTATTCTTGTGTCCGACACCATGAAGTGTACAAAACATTTTCCTAAAATTTAAATGAAAACCTCGTACCTTAACGCTGTTAGACATATTTCACGCACAAGACATTTCTCGCTTAATTCTTAAACCTATAATTAAATCGTCAAAAAACAAGTGTTAGTGCAAATTCAATTAGTACATAATCAAAAAACAAGTATGACGTGTAAAAGCTAAAATCTGGTCAAAATCGAGGCTAAAGTTGGAATTTAGAGCGAATGGAACGGTCAACGCCCGCATCCCCCTCCCCCCCAACCTATTCCCTTTTACAGGGCCCTCAATATCAAAAGTGGGCCTGTCGTAGGGTAACGCACTTCAGAAATAGTTAGAGCTTAAATAGTGAACTGAAATACTGGAACTGAATTCTGCTTTCTCCCGATCGACTCACAATTTAACCACTGGTTGTGAACACGTATAATTTTAATGCACATAAAAGAAACAAACAGGAGATTTAACTTGGAATTTATGCGCCCGAGGTGTATTCGGCGATATCAATATGTCGAATAATCAGGGTTTAAAGTCCTGTTCGTCACCCGTAGAAGGTTATGAACCCAACAAACGATTCAAATATATGATTTTGAATCTTGATAAGAAAGCTCAGAGATACAATGAGGAATACATAAAGTGATACAGAGCACTACGCAGAGATAGCTATCTGTCAAGCTCACTGTGGAGGTTATTTCTACTGATTACTGCCAAAATCTGAATTATTTTTCCACCACTGGATTATAAGATATAATTGTTTAGAAATTATGTATTGCTAGACAGGCACACAGTATGTACTCTTGAATCCATTGATGTCAATTCGACAACGATGCGGTGACAAAACAAAAAACAACAATTTTAAAGTAGAGCATTGAAGCATAAAATGAGATAAGCTCGTTGTTTTTCTACATGAAATTTCGATATATGTATATTTCTGATAAGTATTTGGTATATAAAAACAAGAATGAGTAGTGCTAGATGGTATAGAGTTACACTCATACTTAGACATTTTTAAATATAAATTTATATTTAAATGTAACTTTTCTTTAGCTTATTATTATTGAACTCTTTCTGTAGAGTAGTCTCAAAGACCGATTTCGGTCATGACACAGCTATATAGGTTTCGTGTTCACAATACTACTACTAATAATAATAACAATAATAATAAGCGAGAGACATCTTTTCTTTGGCAAAGGCTTTCCATGACTTTGCAAAGATTTAATGCAGTCTGCTTCAACAATTCTTTTAAGCCGATTGATGACCTCGAGTAGCCGGGCGGCGATTCAGCACGTATTGCTCGAATCGTTTTTATCAAACCCCAGGTTCTTTACACCGGGGTAATTTAAAAAAAAAATAATAATAATAATAATGAAATATAAATCGTTGCAGCTCAGTACGGTGTAATATACATGTATAGGTCCAGTGTATAGTGTATAGTATGCAATGTGCATCTATATACATATAGTTTACTTGACACAGTACAATATTGCATTACACTGGCATGCATATCGAATTTATTTATTCATTTATTTTAATATATACTAGTTCAATACAATACAGTACAGTGCAATACAGTACAGTCCAGTACAGCGCAAACATTGCAATAAAATACAATATGGATACTATAAAATAACATGAAATAAACAATACCAGGATAGAGCTAATTGGTCTAATTGCACATGCACATGCACATTATCACTTAAAAGCTCAAACATCGTCTTCATGTGAAAAATGTCTTTCTTCTTTCATTCAAGAAAGGCAACTTAAGTGCAAATGTTAAGTCAAATTGGCACCGGGATGTAAATAACATTTATGGTTTTAAAAATTCGTTGTCATTTGAAATTCATAAGATTTTTCGATAAAATTCTGTCTGCACAAAATCGGCCCGTCAAATGATCGCTACTTTTGAAAAACATTATTTTAAATGTAAATTATCTAAGAATCACTGATTTCATAAACCAGATAGCTTTAAAAAGAGTCTTAAGACACATCTTTTTGCTAGACCATTCCAAGTCAATCCTGCTCACTATTACATCTCTCAGATTGCAATATTTAAGCTACGTTACATATGATGGTTATTTAATATTGTAGTGATTTTTACTCTGCGCATTTTATTATATATTGCTTGTTTTACCGTAACTGTTGTACACTATAGAGATGCCTTATCATGATATATTCTATTGAACATCAAACATTATAATCGTCTGTTCACATGTATATTATACCTAGTTTGATCACAAAATCAACTGTAATCAACTTGGCTGAGAAAATATTTAGGATGATTTGCACTATGGTCCAGATTCCCCTCCTCTCTCTCCCTACCCTCCACCCCTCCGTAGCACGTGAGTGACGGCTGCCTGCAGGATGTAGGGCAGCGCCTGCTCGAGGGGTGATTGGGGGGTGCTCTTATGTTGGAGCCAGCTTGCTTAGGTCGTAGCTACTACTGTAAACATTCCCTGAATCTCTGCGTATATTATATGTAGATATGTTTAAATATAGACCTTTTATATTTAAAAAAGGAGGCAGAGGCAGGCCGAGATTAGGTATGTTGGATGATTTAAAGACCCACTCATATGTGGAAATGAAGTGAAAGGCGGAAGACAGAGAAGAGTGGAGGCGTTATATACCATGGACCTGCCAGTAGACAGTGCACTAAGAGAGAGACCTTTTATAAAAGGTGTTTACTTTGAAAAAACATCTTATGTATTACTTCATTCATTGGAGCGGCCCCACTGTGCAATCATAAAATTTATTGTTTTACGGAAGGCAACTGCAATGTAATATATCCTTAAAATGTAATATATCCTCTCTAGATATTATATGTAGACATATATTAACTGTAAATTAAGACATATGTTTATCATCATTTGACAAGAAATTGAAATATAATTTTTTTGTAATTATTTAGAATACAATTCTGTTACTAAATGAATAAATACATAATAAATATACAGAATATTGCCAGCCGGCAATAGAAGCACACTCCCCCCACTCTCCCACTAGGCTTTGTTTATTATGTGAACAGAGCTACCGCTTCATATTATAAAAGGTCTACTTGAAATGTGATTTTAACGGCTGTTAAGTTGCACTAATGCATTGCTATCGAATTTTACCAGAATTTAAAAGTTTACTCCGGCACGTGTAATAAGGGATTCATACTTGTGCAAGATAAAATGGAAATGCGCCCAATATTCTGCTATATTAAAAGCTGTGTGTCAACAGGAATATGTGCATTGGAGCCTTCCATGAATGGGATCATTACAGTTTGCATAATATACGCTATACGCGGTAGTTATATTCCTTAACATTAGCTCTAAACTAGCTAGAATGTTAATTATAATGTTGTTTGCATGACAGTTAAAACCATTTGCAGTACTTAGTACAACGCTACAAACAAATGCATTGTTGTCACACAAGAGGCGTGGTTTAGCGAAATTTGTTCACTATTACATGGAAACTTAGGCCATTTAGTACACTGATAATTAATTAGGTAATTAAGGAATTAAAATTACAAAGTTTAGTGCAATAACACTTGAATGATTATGCCAATCAACTCCACCATTTTGGATTCAATTTAGATCATACTTTTCTTATGTGAAATCTCTGCAGAAGTCTTCAATGAATACAAGGCTATTTTTATTAGATATTGTTACTATTAGATAGCCTAATGTTTTATTATATTATTGTTATTATTGTGTTATTATAGTTACTTTGTGCTACTATGGCTGAAGCCAGTGGCGATGTCGATAAGTTGTTCGATCGCGGATCAGTATGTGCGGGGTTCAAATTGAGTCCTGGGCTCGCCCGTCACTGACATCGCTTTCGAGTAAGGAAACTGACGTTATCATTAGATTTTTTAGCTTTTACTATGTGTATTAGTATTATATTTGTATTACGTATTTCACTGTGCACAATATCTCTTAGTGCACTGCCTACTGGCAGGTCCATGGTGTATAGCGCCTCCACTCTTTCTTGTCTTCCGTTATCCTCTTCGTGTCCTTATGATTGGGTCTTTAAATTATCTAACATTCCTATCTATCATTCCTCTGCTGTGTGTACACTGTTACGTGTCTTATTCGCCATTGTATGTGTATTATTTTACGTATTATATTCTTCAATATGAAATTTGTTCACTATTTCAATATGAATACTTCAATATGAAAACTTTTTATAGCAATTTGGACTAAGGTAGACTACCTAATATGCACACGGTACTTCCAGTGTCGTTGTTTGCCATACCCAATTTCTCAATTTATGAGAACTTTCATACTGAAGTGAACAAACACTAGAAAGCTCAAAGGTCTTTCCTAAGTGTGTACATTTGTATACATGTATCTTAGCTTTTACTGATGATTGCACTTGTAAAGCATTTGCTAGCACCACTGAGCTTGTTCAAGCGTGTTCTTGCACTTCTGTCTGATCTAGTAAAAGTGCTTGCATGTGGTCAGCTACAATACAGCACACTTCTTTATTGGGCAATTGCATGAAATTTAAGAAAAAGTTCCTGGTTAATTAATAATTAAAATTATATGAGGTTGTTAAGGTTGGCTGGAGCCAGTGGCGATGTCGATAAGATACTCGACCGCGTATCAGTTTGTGCGGGGTTCAAATCCTGGGCCGCTCCGTCACTGACATCGCTGTCGAGTGAGAAAACTGACTTTAGCATTAGCTTTACCAGCTTTTTGCAGGGGCAACCTAGTTAGGTTTGTTCGGTAGCGATTAGCTGTTTTGTACGTATAAAGTGTTCTTTTTCATTAGATTTGTTGTGACTTGCTGCTCATGTTTGTATAGCTTCTTTGCTTGCATTGCTGCCTTTTGTATATTTTTATTTTCAGTTTGTTCCTTCTCAATTCAGTATTATTTAATATTGTTGCCTTTGAATTTGAACTACCAATATTTTTGGTCTATGACACACCTGTTAATGCGAAACTACAATAAGCAATATCTGTCCACTTTATCCTCAGAATGTTCACCTTAGTGTCATCCTCACTTTGAATTTCCATATCATATCTGTCTGTCTGTCAGCCTGTCTGTCTGTGTGTTTGTCTGAATGTCTATCTGCCTGTCTGTCTGTCTAGGTGTCTGTCTGTCTGTCTGTCAGCCTGTCTGTGTGTCTATCTGTCTCCCTGTCCTTCTGTCTACTGTCTTTATATTTGTCCGTTTACTTGTCTTTCAATCTCCCCGTCAGTCTGCAAATGCTTCGCTCTAAATCGGCATGGAATCGATCGATACACGTGTCAGACAGCGAGTGAATGAGGTTGAATGACTTTTGGATTAGAGAAGTCGAGAGTCTCATAAAAAGTTTTAGATACGTAAAACTAGACATGCAAAACAAATAAAGAGCACGTGCCGCCGTGTATGATTTAATTCATTGCCACTAAGCGTCTAATTAATAAATTAATTTTGAGAAAATATAGTATTTGTAAGAAGTCTGTAGCATGAGCAGTTAGACGTTCAAATGTTTATCAATAGATGCATGGTTCATGGCCAAAGCCAATCTCATCTTACACATGCTTTAGAGAAAGGGAAACCGACGTTAAATAAGGCTTTTGTTTTGTACGTGCCATATTGGTAAGCCTACGATTTAAGTTGTTTAAAGAGCCTGTACCGATACAAATAAAATAAATTAACACAAATTTTATCAGCCCGTCGTACGATTGGTTGGTTTCAGACTGCGGACCAGTGGGTACCTGTTCATATGTTCAACTCCTGGACTGGTTCGCTGCTGATGTCCATTTAGAGTTAAAACTAATGAAGAACCGGCGTCTTAAGCCAAAAATACTCCAAGTAGAGCTGGAAGTGGATGTAGAGATTTGATTTAGTAATTTCTTTCGGTTTGTTGAAATCTATTGTTTAGAAATCTCTCTCTTAGTGCGCTGCCCACTGGCAGGTCCATGGTATATAACGTCTCCACTCTTTTCTGTCTTCCGCTTTCATTCTCATTTCCACATTATGAGTGGCTCTTTAAATCATCTATACCTAATTTCGGCCTGCCCCTGCCACTTTTTCCTTCCATTCTACCTTCTATGACCTCTAATAATAGACCTTCTCCCCTTAGAATGTGTCCTATCCAACTCTTCTTCCTATTTCTTAATACTTATTTACAAATACGGCTTCCATAAATTTTCCAAATTTCCTCCCATTCCAAGTAAAATGTGATGTGGTAGGAAGCGAACAAAAGTAATTCAGGTCAAATAATTCAAGTAATTTTCTCATTATTCCCTTTTGCTCCAGTTCTAATGGTAATTATGAACTAGCTTTGACGCGCATTGCGGTAAGGAACATACTGCACAATTTACATTTATTAAAATATGCCATATATATATATATATATATATATATATATATATATATATATATATATATACATGTATATAATATTTTGTATATTTGTTTAAATGTCTATTGCGCAGTTGGAGGTCTATAAAGGCCACAATTCCTCTTGACGACACATTTTACATAAATTTCTAGCTAGGCCTATTATATTTAGACACATGCGCCATTTGGAAATTCTAGTAATCACGCAACTTTTTTAAAATTTGCACCACATATTTAGTTATCATTTTGGACCATTTATGCATTTTACACTTTTCAATATTTCTGAATCCGTAGACATCTATGACCATTGTGTACTTTAACATTTGCAACTATAAAATAAATGTACACCCTTGAAATCAAACACCTTGTACTCACGTACACGTTGTACTTATATACACATTATACTCGTGTACACCTGATACTTAAGTGCACCTTATACTCATGCACACATTGTACTTATGTACACCTTGTAATTATGTACACCTTATGATCGTGTATTTATGAACGCATTGCACTCATGTACACATTGTACTTATGTACACCATGCACACATGTACACATTGTACTCGTGTACGGTGTACCCTTTTTAAAGCGTGTATATTGCAGCATTAGATTGAACGCATTCTGTTGACACTTGAAGCGTGAAGGTTTTGTCGCCCGCAGATGACCACAGAACTCCCACTACAATGAACAATTCTGAGTCCACCACCGCAAGGCTAGGCTACCTTTTCTCTTCATGTAATGAAGAGAAAAGGTAGCCTAAAGGTTCTCATTCTATACGACAATGCTCAATGAAGGATATTAACATTTTCGAAGCTAATAAACTGTAATTTTAGTTCACTCTTTAACTACAAATTAAAACTCTAACAATTGAAATGAACACACATTTCCTTATTCTTATTCATTTTTATTTTGTTTAGAGAGAGAGAGAGAGAGAGAGAGAGAGAGAGAGAGAGAGAGAGAGAGAGAGAGAGAGAGAGGAAGGGAGAGGGAGATAGTGACTCAGTGAGAGGAAGAGCTAAATAGAAATTATGCTAATTTTATCTCTCTTTCTCTGACTCAGTCTATCTGTCTGTCTCTGTCTGTCTGCCTGTTAGTCTCTTTCACGGTCTCTCTCTCTCGCTCTCTCTCTCTCTCTCTTTCGCTCCTTCCCTCCCTATCTCTCTCTCTCTCTCTCTCTCTCTTGTCTGTCTCTCTCTCTAACCACAAGTTAGGAAGCGGCAGGCCATGTGAAGATATTACAAACACCCATATTTAGCTGCTGCTGGAACATTTAGTTGCCGCAGAGGAACAGGTGCGAAGTGTAGCGCAAATTGCAGCAGCTGTGCATTAACTCACAGCCAGCAGTCAGGCAGCTGCAGCATGACGTCATCATAGCTGAGCAGATAATGGCCGGAAGGAGTTGGATTCTGTGAAATGGAACTAAAAAATGAATAACCACGTGTTGGTATGAGTGCCACGTGAAGTAGGATGAAAACTGATACCATTCATTTGCAGATTTATAAAGAACTACTTCACGGGTCTTGGATTTGAGCCACCGTTGACTAAGCCGAGGGTATAAGCGGTGACTACTGCGAGTGATTATGGTTCGATCGTCGCTGATGATCCTTCAGGCGATGAAACGGGGTTTAAACTCCAACTTAGATTTTCTGCTCCGTGCGAACGTTATCCACTCAATGATATAAGCCGGTTGAAACATAAACTAGAAAATACACTAAAACTTCTCGAAGAATCGTTTTCTTCCGCTCTCAAGCTGGTAAAGCTAGTGATATTATTAAATATTTGTTTATTACATATAATATGACATACGGCAGAAATCTTACACATATACAAATGTTAACGTCAGTTTCCACACTCGAAATCCATGTCAGAGACGTGCGAGCCCAGGATTTGAACCATGCACATACTGTTCCGCACAGGATTTGAAAATACTGATTCGCTTTCGAATATCTTACAGACATCGCCAATAGCTACAGCCAGTGCTGTGTTACGTTATAGTGATAATTATACACATAATATCAAATAAAGAAAAAAACTATGTTTGATTCCATTTAAATCAGTAAATGCAGCAGATGCAAATATAATCACACTAGGTCATAGTAGATAGTAAATGGTGCCCTATCTAGTTAATCAGTTAGCTATCGGTTATTGTTCATAAAATAATAACGGAAAATCGAATCTTATTTGCAGGCCCTTGTGTTGGTGTGTAAAATAATTGGACAAATGCTTTATCTATTGGTGAGAAAAATAATTACGCGGCAGTAAAACGTGGCTGAAGCGCGCAGCTCTCGCTGACCTGCACTTTGGTCCAGATCTTTTCAGTTCAACACTCGTCTCTCTCTTTCTTCCTCTCCCTCTCATTCTCGCTCTTTCTCTCTCTCCATATCTAGCTTCTCTCTCTCTCTCTTTCTCTCTCATTTTCACTCTCTCTCTCTTTCTTCTATCGCTTTTCTCTCTCTCTCTCTCTCTCTCTATTTTCGATACTCTTTCTCTTTATTTGTATATATTTTCTCTTTCTTTCTTTCTTTCTCTCTCTCTCTCTCTCTCTCTCTCTCTCTCTCTCTCTCTCTCTCTCTTTCTCTTTCTCAATCCTTTCGCTCACTCCGTCTGTATATCATTCTCTCCGTTCTTTTCGCTCTATCGTTATATCATTCTGTACACATCTCTCTCTCGCTCTCTACTTTTCTTTGGCTCTGTCTCTTACTTTTTTCGTTTTATTTTTGTCTCTCTCGTTTGCAGAAATTCAGCATTTGCATTTATCACCTATCTTTGTTTTTAATTTTCTGCGTTGTCTCGAACAACCAACAAATTCGTTAAGGATCATGTTACAAAGTAATGAGAGCATTGTCTTATTCAAAAGATGCATCGATTATTTCAAACATTTTTATCTTTATTGAATCGCTCAAGTGTTTATGGTTTATAGTGCTTATATTTTTAGTCGTGCAAGTACTTATATTTCTCACTTCATAGTTGGGTGGTGTAAATTGTACTTTCATTTTAATAAATCGGTTTTACATCTCACTTCTAAGTTTAGGTCTGTTTTTATAGCGTAGGTGCAAATTTTACTATTCATTGCTTGACTTTGTCTATGTTATTCTTATTGTTCAATTGTGTAATTCTGTGTAATTGTATGCGCTTAATATCCTGGGTTCATTTGCGAGAGTAGCGATTTTAGCCTATTCACAATTTTGAATTAATTTAGGGTGAACATTCCCCCAACATCATGAGCTAGCCTCCCGCTATCACGCAGCTAGCTGTGGTAGGTACTTCATTCAAGCAAGGGAGGGGGAAAGAAAATGCTTCCTTCGATCTAATGCCCCACTCTTAACCATTTCTCTTCAGACGCTTTGTGTTTTGGTATACATGTACATTCCGATGGTAAATAAATTTTATGTGAAAATGTGCGGGTAACAAAGACGGTTGTCTACATTATAATAAACTGCATTGTAAATATCCATTGGCATCATTGTATTGTTGGTGTCGAGCTGTATTGATATGCTCCTCCTGAATTGTAGAAAAGTGCTAATCGTAGCGTCGACATATATCTATGCTTAGATATTTGCGTATTGCGGCACCTTATCTACTTCATTATTTACTTCTGCTGTGTGGTTTAAATATTCCTATAAATATTTTAAGCTCTTGTGGTTTTGATTTAATTTCTGTACTACTCATTAATTTTTACCTATTACATTTTTCTTACAACTGCATTTCTCTCGATTTTAAGGATATCTAGAGTCTCATCATGGCCCATTGTTTATTAGATATTTTTCAATTGTATTTGGGTTTAGAATTGTAGTGCTCGATTTTATATAAAAGCAATAAAGTACAACTAAGGGGAACGCAGGAGAACACAGTTCCGCTTGATGTTTACCAGCCAGACGTGCTATCCACTCGGCCATCCAGCCGTACAAACTGTTCGTCCCGTCACTAATATCCCTTCGAGACAAGAAACTGGCGCTAAATTTGGCTGTGGTTTTTAATATAGTAACTAAATGTATACTAGTTGTCAAGTCCGTCAATTGACGGGCTAAGCCCCAGACTATGAAGCGGGTCGCTCCCTCCGTCTAAGCCATCATTTCTATTGAAAACACCGTCTAGGTTTTCGCTCCATACCTTTTGCCCTAAACCATACCTATAATAATGGGTTTAGGTTTAGGGTTAAGGGTCGGGGATTTTGCCTTTAACCCTGTCACCATAGTGATACTGAGGGTTAGTTACAAAGTTGCAATGAAAATGTGCATAGTTATATAAATGAGTTTAAACGATGGTTTATACTAGTGTACTATTATTTTTGGCGAACTTTCTGAGTATCTATTTCATTGTATAATAGGTCATATCCTATTGAATTTTCTATCAAGCTATCTGTCTGTCTGTCATCCCCACTCTTTGCCTCTTCTTATTCGTTGCTCTCTCCATCTTAGTGGCGTTCTTTGCCTCTCTCTCCCCTCTATCTTTCCATTGCTTTCTTTCTCTTAAACTCTTCAAAGTCTTCTGTCATGCTTTCCCACTTTTTTCACTCATATTTTTCATAATTCTGTTATTTTAAAAAATACGACCATTTTTTTGTAAACACAGTATACATTTTGCAATTTGATCAATTTACGTTTGTCATAAAATTACTTTTTTCATAATATTACTTTTTAAATAAGCTATTTAAAAAATATTTTTTCATTTACAGAACTGTTATTGCGTGTAATCGTTTGTAGAAATCAATCGACGTTAAACTGCTTACTATCTGTAACTCACTGATTAGAAAAACTAAATTTCTTTCTCTTATTCTTTGCTATTAATTTCTGGCTTAAAGTTTTACAGATTGTATCCCTAATATATACAATCTGTAAAACTTTAAGCCAGAAAATTAATAGCAAAGAATTAATTGCTGAATTGCGCTACTGTTTTTTAATTGCATCATCTCATGCTTATTTCTCTATGTACAGTAGTCTTCCTATTTGTATTTGTGCGTTCGTCAGTAGATATACCAATCAAGTATTACTTACGTGTACGTATGCCTACATATGCCTATTTACTAGTTCTGCAAAACCATTAAATATCTCTCGTACACTCTTCGTTTACTGCTCCCTACTTTTCAGTAACCGCGCACTTGCTGGTACTTGTTTATTCGCTTAACTGTATCGCTGACTGTTCGCGTCTGTAAGCACTTATCGTAGTCGAAATGCACTGGATGTGTGCATGAATGTGTGTTTGCTCGGTTACTCAAGTATTTCTAGCTACGTGTGGGTGTATGTGTTTGTGCAATGCAGCTAAGAGCCCGTAGCTGAGCCAGCCAGTGTTGTTAGCTAGAAAGAACGTCTGATGTGTGATTGATATTTACACACTACGCAGTCGCGGCCTACTTAGATCTTTTGTCGAACTAAAATAGTGCTGGAATATTTATCTCGATTTATCTATTTGCGCTTGTGATATTGAAGTAGTATTTATTGTATTTTATATAATGTAGAAGTTATATAGTTGAAATGGTTATTTAAGTTATTTAAAGCGAATGTATAGATACTATTTAGAGCTATTTATGTAGAATTATCTGTATTTTTATGAATAGATTTATAGATGAATATTGATACAATACAATGAATATTAGATACAATTGTAGTTGCTACAGATGCGTTTGTTTTAGGGGACAACATCCATTAGGATTTACGTAACGACTCTAAGGTAGCCGATATTTTGCGTACTGAACTTTAGGACCGACGGCCTACTTTGTTCCAAAATATCTGCCTGCTGGGTAAAAAGTGGGTCAATTAACTAAATTTATGGATAATTTCTTTCTATCAATCAATCAGTTAGGGATTAACAAATGGAACAGAAAGGCTTGGGCCCGACAAACCGCTTCGCTCTTCATCAAATGTAGCCAGCTACAGCTGGCTTTGATTGAAGAGCGAGCCAATAACGGTGCCGATCCGAAAAACAAAGACGGTAATCTTAAAAAATTAGACGAAATCAGAATACTGTATAAATAAACATTAAATTACGGTATTACAATGAAAATTTAACGTAGTTTTCGTCTACCGGATATGACGTTGTACTAGCTAGCCAACTGCAAAGGCACTGGAGTGGGATTAGGTTATATATTTTAGAAATAGATAATATTCGTTAGTTTAATTTTTGTTATTTTTCAAAAGATTTTCCGGTCTGTGATGAGTGTTTAATATACGACAGTTTAAAAGATCGAAATAATTAATTACTCATCTCGCATGACTCAAATCACGAAAAATCTAATCATTGGATCAAGGTCAGTAACGCCGCCATGACAGAAATGGGCAAGGGACCCCCAAACACGCATAAACTCTCAATAATTTCTTATCCGAATTTTCAGATGACTTTTTGTATCTGAGCGTGGAGTATTGGTTAGGTTCAGCTTTAAGCTTAAGTTAGGAAAATTATTATTATTACTATAATTATTATTATTAGTGCCTATTATTTTTGTTATATTTATTATAATTACTATTGTTAGGATTATTTCTATTAATAGCTTTTAGACATCTATTTCACTGTAATCGATTATTTATTTTGATGGGACAGAATGAGATAGCATTAGATTGGGTCTGCTGTCCCCATTCTACCAAATGTTTTCCAATCTCAATGTGTAGTGGACGCTGTTAATATCAGTAGTAAAATTAATCATTAATTACTAAAAGTTAATAATAAAATCATACCCATAATGATACTAAAATGATATTTGTGCTAATAATAATAATTTTAATTCTACTATGATTATTAATTTAACTTTAACTTTAATTATATTAATAATATAAACTATTTTCTGTAGTAATACAATTAATTATTTCTATAATTTAAACCATTGGTTTTTATTAATTGAAGTGTAAACAGATAAAAACAGTATTGTCTGAGAAAAATTGAGAGACATTATTAGCTTAATAAACGGAATACAATAAAATTATTTATTGCCTTACTAGGATTTATAAATAAATTTGAAATAGGCTGCTGGCTATATTTGTGTTCTCATTTGCTGTGTTGTAAATACGTTATAAGCTTGGTGTTAATTATCTTCAGAAGAACAATTCTGTGATTTTATCGTTGATCTTTTAATACTTGAGGATTTTTTCTGAATTAAAAAGATGGAATTCGCGTCTATGGTTTAACTAGAAAGTACAGAATCTATGTCTAGGGAAAAGAAGTAGGGAAAATTCAGGTTTGTAAGAAATTATCATAAATATTATGTTTTGTTGATTGTTTTTACTTAATAGAATATTTTATTTACTTAGTTAAACATGAAAACATGTTAATTAATACGTACAGAAACCTATTTTCTTGTGTTGGCTACTGAAATGTAAGATGATTGCTACCTTTTGAGATTAGTTTTTCTAATTGCCTCCATTAATTTCAGAAATGCTGTCGTAATTCAGCTGTCTAGATGTTAATCTTTACTAGGATAATGCTATTCCAAAGCCGTTATATAGTTATTTGGTGGTATCAAACGGCTTCCGCATTGATTTCCATTGCCTTCCTCTGCTCCGGTTTCTTTGCAATGACGTGTATAATGTAGTAATACCGATTTTGTGTGTAATGCAGTAGTACCGATTCTAGATTATAAATTAACGTGACTATTCTAACCTTTAATCATTAAATCTTAAATTTATGGTTACAAATTCTTTCTGAAGTTCTTAACAACGGTCTGCAGTTTAGTATTCCTAAATCAACCTGTGATATGTTTAAAATTCATTAAAAATTAAAACATATTTGAGAGGGGTCAACGACTTTTCTGTGGTCATATTCTTAGACTTGTTGTCCTAAATTTGTTCTTAACGTAACGTTCAATCTTCAAGACTAGAAGAAGGTCGAATATTATAAACATGTAGATGTTTACAAATTCAGTGGTGGTCGATATAATTTAGTCCTATATTATCGGCAACTGTATTTTATACTTCTAGTTTCTAATCTGTCTGTTTGACAGAGTAATCAGCGAAATAGCCTGACAGTAATTTGCTTAAATTTATCATCTATTGATTTTTCGGATAAGCAACGTAACTGTACAGGTGGGCAGCTAGTTGTAGGCGTAGACATGGTTGAAATAAGAACTGTAAATAAGAACTGTACAACTCTAATGGCTGTATTTACTAGCGAGATTATCAGCAGTTTAAACTTTTACAAAGGCTTAACTACTGATTGTTCACAATATGATATTCTACAACTTGAATCATTGTGTAAGGTGATGTTGCGTATCTCTTTTCGGACGTTCATGACCAACTGCGATGTTTCTCTTATTTCTACCGTACTAATCTTACATATCAAGAAGTGACATCTACATGTAAATATCTGCATAAATTGTAAATACATGTAAATAATAAATTGAATGTCTCAATAGCGCAATGGATAACGTCATGAACTTTTAAATGACAGATCCTAAGGTGAATTGAACCCTCGTGGGTTCGAATCCCAGCCGCGCTGATCTGAGAGTAAAATCTCGGATATTCACTGGACTGGTTATACGGAAAATGAATTAAATTGCCTAACGAATTAAACGTGTGGTGTTAAAAAGTGATAGATATCGACATACTTGATCATTTCACTATAATGCGTGTTTGCTTTGCTTTTACTATAACGTAATTAACGTTAACGTTATTAACGGTTATTACCTATACCATAATGAATGCAAGCAATGATAGTTTGGTTTGGATTCGAATTTTGAACCGACGCCTCTTGCTTATAAAATCGTGCCATCACCGCGGCCATCCAACCAATACAGCTCTAGATTCGAATTTCGAACCGACGGCCTCTTGCTTTTCATACAGTCGTGCTATCATCGCGGCCATGCAACCAATAAAGCTAAAGCTGGTAAAGCTAAGGTTAACGTCAGTTTTAATACATGTAGGCCAGATCTATCTTTGCTCACATTCTTTCTCTCATTCTCTCTTTCCTCTTCAGAAAGTGGAAAAATAGCAGGTCAAAGGGTATGTTCGTATGCCGATTGTTCCGCCGTGAAAATAGAACAGCCAATACGCTATCACTTCTGGTGTCTGAAATGATTTTCTTTCATCTTCTTTAGGCTCAGCGTTAACGTAGGAGCTAATGAAGATTACCGTGGAGTTAGATGGAACGTTTGAAATGACGGATTGTCTAATGTTTGCTTAAACACGGGTGTTGTTACACCCGTTACGGGTAGTGTTACGGGTGTTACACCCGTCACGGGTAGTGTTACTGGTGTTACACCCGTTACGGGTGGTGTTACTGGTGTTCCACCCATTACGGGTGGTGTTACAGGTGATGTAGCTGGTGTTACACTCGTTATGGGTAGTGTTACTAGTGGTGCGCCTGGTGTTACACCCGTTACGGGTGATGTCAAACACGGGTGGTGTTCGGGTCGTCTTTTCTGTACAAATTACTATAACCCTCCCTGTTTACCCCAAAACTGTACAAATCATGAGATTGAGGAAACATAGTCGAACATTATAACTCTATTTAAAATATTATCGCTAATAATACATCGATGGATATGCCTCTTTCATATTTCTTCTTTTAAGAGAGAGATAGAGAGAGAGAGAGAGCGAGAGAGAGAGAGAGGAGAGAGAGAGAGAGATGCCTCTTTCACGTGTATAAAATAAAACAGTGTACTATCGCGTCGTTTTAAACGTTCGAGATATCAGATGAGGAACATAACGTTATTAGAACTTATGTGCGTGTGTATTTACACACTTGTTAGTAATGCTTTTTATGGTCACTCATATGCATTTGTAAAGTGTGTTATGCTAAAATATATTTATGATGGATATTCTTCCTGCATGCCTTATACAATGACTTCTTTTGAGTTCTTATTAATTCTTTCATTTCATTATGATGTCGGTAAGATATTCGACCGCGGATCAGTATGTGCGGGGTTCAAATCCTGGGCTCGCCCATCACTGACATAACTTTCGAGTGAGGAAACTGATTTCTTTGTGCAATTTGCTTGTTGTGTATTGATTGATTAGTCATATTAATACTCTTTTGATTACCATTCATTTGGTGTAAAAAATACATAAATACGATACATTGATGCCCTGGAGATACATGTATACGATACATGTTTATGCACATCAGTTGCAATAGAAATTTAAATCTGAATGCGTGTTTAATGACTTTATTCTCTTAACTCCTGACGAATCTGTGTTGGCACTCAAGGTATTTTTCACGAGTTATCGTAAAACTGTCTGACATGTCACAATCCTGTGGTCTGACTGTCAGCTCAAGGTTTTAGTGATGTCAGACAGGGCTGACTTTGATAAGCCTGATTTCATTAGTATCGTTGTGCCAATGAACTGACACTTTCCAACAGATTGTGGAAAATACTGCATCAAGTTCTAAGTCTGTATTAACATAATGTTGACATGAAATTACTATATACGTCAATGATATCCATTGAATTCCGTTTTTTCTAGAATTATTAGTTAAAATATATCTACTCTGTCGTGATAGGATAGTTAACTAAAGTACATAATGTTTGTAAAAATGTTTCTTTGCCGGTGGAACGGCTCAGATTCTTGGTATCTGGTTCTTTTAGAGAAATGTGCATTTAAAATTTCATGACGTTTCTGTGCGCAAAAGGTCCAAGGCATATATTTTACTCTAAGTTTGCTTCCATGCTAAGTAAGAGCAATCGGTAAACCTACATGCTAATCCCAGCACAAAGGCTTGGTCAAATCAAATCTTAATTAGTTATTAGGTCTACGTTATTCATTGAGAAAATTTGAATTCTAAGATAGTATCAAGTTATGATCTGCGGTTATAGGAGGGAGGGGGGATATGCAAGGGAACTTTGTTCCCCTAGCTCTCAATTTCTCTGAGATGCGTTCCCCTGGGGCCTATATTAGATACTAGGAGATCTGCAAATACATTATAGAGGGGCCCGACAAATTCTGACCGATGACTTAGCTCTCAATTGCCACTTTACACACTGGTTATGATACCAAATGAGAGATTTTCTCTAGCTGTTTCAACATATTTTATTTTTATGTGCTGTTGCATTCCGCTGGGTTTATAAGTTGCATTGTAGTGTATTTTAATGTATTGCCCCGGTGTATTGTATTTAACAAAACTACTTTGTGAAAATGCTGTGTACATAAATAAATGGATAAAGGTAGGGAGTTGTAGATCAACAATCTCTCATTGACTTATTGAACGGTTGATATATTGATTTATGAATTGACAGATTTATTAACCAACTCCGAACAATCAAAGTAAATATTTAATCAGATCTGATCTACGGGGAATCTGTACTGTTTGAGATAATAAAGTAAATATTCGTTGAATTGAAGTTGTACCATAGTTCATCTGGTGGGGTAGATAAAGAAAGACGGCACTTACAGTGAAGAATTACCATTGTGTATATTTATGAGAGGATATACTCTAATAGTACTCTTGAATCACCTCGTCTATAAATGATCCAGTGAAAGTTTCCTTGTGGTAAGCGTTTGCAAGAGATAGAGAGGTATGGGTTCAAGTCAGTGATTTTTGTAAAGCAAAATATTAGTAATAACGCAATAATTTTTAATTTCCTTTACTTATCAGATGTGGATGTCTGTGCCGTAATAACGACATCATTAGACACCGGCGAGTGTGCGTGGGAAGCTCTCACTGTTAGAACTGTTAGAATATTCCAGTTCTAAATTCCTGTCCTTTTCTTTTAATAATAGGCCTAAATGTACACGGGAACCTACTAAAATTGGCTATAAATCCCAAGACCGAACAGAAAAATCAAATTGGAGGTTCGCATTTTATAGCACCTTCGTTAAGCTAGTCTCGTGGCAGAGACTAAGAGATCCTTTAAATGCTGATTTATATGCCTGGCATCTCTAAATTACTAAATTCCCATATTAAACGGTATTAATACCCGTATAAATATTATAAGAACAACAGTAGTGAATCTGCTATTATGTTAAAAAATGAGATTAGACCAACCGACGCTGCTTGTGTTTCAGTGAAAACCTAACTGTGAACTGATAGCTATAAAAAATCTTAATAAACTTTATAAAAAAATTCAGTTAAATCAACTTATATGTGATGCAAAGCAGTTGAAAAGGGATGATGTGTCAAATTAATGACATTGCTATGAATTTTCACATTAAAATTGAACATCGGATTGTAGAGATAAATATACGAGTTGATGAGTTCATTTTCTCATTCAAATGAAATGCTAACTAATACTACGATGGTCATTAATGTAATTAACTGACCGTGGCACTAGAGATGGGAATTTTACAATCTGTAGGGTTCTGAGGGTTCGGGTTCGATTCTATTCCCATCTCTAATCGGCACATCTTCCGTAGAACAATTAATCTGAAACCAGATGACCATCTTAACGTTGCCACTTTGAAACCACACTCTGCCTAGGGGGCAACTGTATCTAACAGCATAAATTATCTGCGGTTTTCATTGTAAACTAGGAGAGGGAGTGTTAGGGGAGGAGGTCGATTAAATCTTCCGGGGTGCAGTGAGTCTGGAATGTCATATTGATACGAACGATCTTTGTGCTACAGGGGAAATTATAAAACTTTATAACCAATTTAACGTCTGTTTCAGTATATACAAATACACTGTCAGACACGGTACGTAGTGGTTACGAAGTCGGTACCACTAGTCCATCGAGTATACGAGAATTCAAACTATCCACGACTCATCCACTGGTTTAGAAGATAAATGTGAGTATTGTGCAATAGATATGTGAGTATTTTGATGCGATCAATGCATAATCCTAACACTAACACCGGCTTAGATTTGTCTCAGTAGTGCTCGATGTTCACATGGACGACATTAGCACTCGAATCGTTGTTATATTTTAGTATTATTTAGACTGCCAGCAACACCGGTTTTAATCTTTGTTAAAATTCGTGACGTTACTGACCTAACCGGTTGTAAGAACCGGTTAGGTCAGTAAAGTCAGATATCTTCTGACGCTAAAGTCAGATATCCTCTGACACTAAAGTCAGATATCTTCTGACACTAAAGTCAGATATCTTCTGACACTACAGTAAAGTTAGAGATCCTCTGTCTGTACAATAAAGACTGAGAATTAGCTTTCTTTACCAATGTCTACTTTTAGCGGCTGTTTCCATATCACAAAGTCAAAAGCGACTAAGCTGAGATTCGAAACGAAGGAAGACCTCGTGCTTCTTAGGTAATCTTTCCATCCGCTCAGCCAACCAGTACACTGGTATTGCTAAATCTCATCTCTTCATCTGATAGCTCCTCAAAACGTAACTGATTTACGTAAATTGGATACTGTCTGATTGTGGAACCCTCGATATTGCAAAAATTGAGTAGAAGCTGGTAAGGCTAAGGTTAACGTCAGTTTCCTCACTCGAAAGCAATGTCTGTGATGGGCTAGCTCAGGATTTGAACCTCGCACATACTGAACCGCGGTCGAGTATCTTACTGACATCGCCACTGGCTCCAGCCAGTGGATCCAGTGGCGATGTCGGTAATCATCCACCTGGACGATGAACATAGCGCCCAAAGAAAAACGTCTACATTTAATTTTTTTAGAATTTTAAAAGCTCTATATCCGGTCGTTCTAGAAGTATAACCAAACAGCAAAGCCCGTTCTCTGGTACTAGCTGTTTCGTAAAACTTGTTTCGCGTTGGTGTAAAACAACCTAGCGCCGACTCTGTGAGTTCGTTTCTGCGCCCGGACGAAACGAAGACGATATCAGGGACGTCTCTTGATAGTGTAGCATACAATACTCAGCTTTCTACGCTTTTAAAGAATTCTTTTGCAGCTCGATTTTCTTCCGGATTAAATTTCATTGTATAATTTCCTTCGTACTGCATTGTTCTAGTTCCGTTTTCATTTCAATGCAACGTTGCACATAATGATTTTGTAGCTTCTCCGGAGTTTTCCTGTTGAGATTCTGGAAAAAAGGCAAAACTGAGCGAGTTTTAAACGAGTTAAATAAATATATATAACTACACTTAGGATGGCTGAGTTCGTACCACGCCTTCTTGATAACCTATTGGCTGCTTGTTCGAATCCTTACTTCATAAAACATCTTGTTGGCGAAGAAAAAGAAATTATCTCCAGCCTATTTTGAAATTATCAATAGGGCTAATTGAATTATGTTAACATTAATACTTCATTCATTACGCTAACAATTCCAACTTCGTATTTTTTAGTAAAATATTAAAATAACTTATTGGAGTGCATTACATGCCAATGTTAAAAATTGCCAGATATAAACGGCATGGGTTGATTAGGTGTTGCAGCTTGTTTTTCTGGAAAATTAGAGCTGAATATTTGCAGTTCTTATTTTTATTTATTTTTCTCGGTTTTCGTTTATATATGTAGGCCCTATTGCTCATATTTATTTTTATTTTATACTGAAAGTGCTCGTTGACCTTGGTCTAAAAGTCACTTAAAAGTATCAAGCCGTAATTACTGTAATTGGCTCTATCTTGTTGTGTAATTGTACCCGGTCGTTATTGTGAAAACTTGTTAAAAGTGTTTACTGAGTAATTCATTGTGAAAACTTGTTAAAAGTGTTTACTGAGTAATTCGTCGTTTAAAATGAATGAGCATTCATTTCGTGTATAGTAATTAATTAAAAAATGAATTCATTCGTATGAAAAAAAGAAATTATTCGACTGAAATCTTTCGCTAGAACCTGTTGTCTGTATCATGTTGGTTAAACTAATCGCTTAAACTAATCGCGAAGCTACATGTATTTTACGCAGAAACTTTGCGGCATAGGCTTGTCCACGTGATGCTATGATGTAGAGGTCGCTAGTGGGAACTGAACATTGGCCTCTGAACTGTACGTGCAAACAATAATACCAAACTGCTGTTTGACTTAAGTGGCGATAGTTTTAGAAGGATACTGCTGTATTTGATTTGCAAAGGGTTAAATTGACACACATTTGTTTGCTAATCTCTGCTGAAAATTATTTGGATGAATTTTAGTGCTTAACATCCAGCTCCGACGCTTAGAGATTCTCAAGTAGTTAGGCTTAGGCCTGCATATGAAGAATTTTAAGGCTACTGGTATAGTAACCTTTAGCTCAGTCGAATATTCCGTTGTTAGTTGTGAAATTTTCAAAAAACTGTAATTATGCAATTTTAGAAAATTTAATGAATTGTAATTTTTGTTAAAGAAATATTTTATTGTGTATAAGCCTGCTTTTGGAAAAGTTTTATTTTATTGTGCATTGGCCTGCTTCTGGAACATATATGTGGACGCCAAACAAATACGACTGATGAATTTCTAGATCTGTGTCATCTCAAATTTTAATTATTCATCTACTACTGCAGACAAATTGTTACTTTTAAAATAATTAAAAGTATTTATTTTAAAAGACTATAGTAGAAATTTCTACACTAATTTTGCCCATGCATGCCTTGGTTTGATATAAAATAAGGGTCTAATTGACAAACCTCTCATTTCTTTCTAATATTTCATTTGTCATGTAACTCGTATGAATAGTGTCCATACTTAAATGCATGTATGCACACATACATGCATGAAAGCTTGCATGTACTGCAAGCTTTTATGTATGCATACTTGAATACATGCTTACATGCAAGCTTGCAATACTTGCATGCATGCTTGCATGTATGAATACTTATATACTTGCATACTTGCATACACGCATACTTGCTGTAACTTGCATACGTGCATGCTGACTTACATACATATTTATAATACACATACTTATACATGTATGCGTGCATACCTGTATGCTGACTTACATACATATTTATAATACACATACTTATACATGTATGCGTGCATACCTGTATGCTGACATACATACATTTTTATAATACACATACGTTTACATGTATTGACATTTTCTTATTTCCTCTGCAATTGAAACCTATCATTAAGCATCGCCGCAGAACCACTGCACGCTCAGAGCATAGGGTGTAGGTAATTCTGCAGCTTGGCCTACATACAACAAACTTCGTATTGATAGCAATGCAAATGAAATCTTTAAGACATAAAGAACGTACTTATCGCTGAAGAAGCCGTATAAAGCAATCAAATGGCCTCCTCTAGATTAAAGCTTAAACATTCTGTTTACGCATTTGTTTTGCTGCCGCTTTAGTCTGATTTACATACATTGTTTGTTTAGCTTATTTGTGTTCGTAATAATTGGCATAGTATGGAATCGTCACCCCTATCGGAAATGACTTATACTGAAGAGAAGTACGGTCCTAAACTTACCCCGGTCCAGATAGCAATATGTTGCTTCACATTGTTTTATTTGGTTTCATTCTATTTATTAATATTGCTTTGTGTTACTTTTATATTGCTTCGTGTGTGTGACCATAGAGATTAAATATTTCTTTTTTCTTATTCCTTAGGGTTACGTGATTTAAGTTGTATAAAAGCTGAGAAAGCTGTTATTTGTTTATAAATTTCAGATCGGTTAATAGTGTAATAATAATAATAATAATAATAATAATAATATAATGATAATGATAATAATAATAATAAATTCTATAGCGGGGTCATGGCCACTTTCCGGTCTTTAAGACCGCTTTACAGGTTCCTGGCAGGTTATTATTAATCCTTTCCATGGTTAATCATATCTTTGCTATTGATAGTGCAAATCGGCAGCAAGCTCCGATACAAGATTAACCTTCGTATATTCTTGTTGTGATGTTCCAGGGTTTGATGGTTGAGGAGAAGCTCAGAGGAAGGAAGCCAAGCCGCCCCTGGAGGCGTTGAAACCATGCTGCAGTGCCAGACTATCATGTCTCGACCCAATCCGATAAAAGAAGAAAGCGAAGATATCTTTTCTGAGATTCTAAACCAACAGCATGGGCTAGCGCCGACCACTTTGACCTCATTCAGTTTGGATGAGCAATTCTTACAGCAACATCTACAACTGCAGCAGCATCAACCAGTTCAACAACAACAACAGCAACATCTAAGTCCGCAGCAGTTGCAGCAGTTTCAGCAGCAACATATAATTCCGCATCAGTTGCAGCAGCTGCACAAGCAGCAGCAGTTGGTGCAGCAGAACCAGCAGCTGTTAGGGGACGAGCAGTTTCTGCAGCTGCAGCAGCTAATGCAGCAGGGTTTACAGCAGCAGCAGCTGTTGCCTCAGCAACATGGATCTCAGCATGGTTCGTCTTCGGGCGATAGTCCATTCCAACAGGGTGGTGATCAGGATTGTTCCGGGGAAGATGGAAGAACTAGTAGGGGGTCGATGGATGCGGGTACTAGAGCGAGTCCGGGAAAATGCAAAGTTTGCGGCGAGGAAGCAACGGGAATGTACTTCGGAGCCTTGGTCTGCGTACCTTGCAAGGTAAGCTGAAAAGTTGTGCTATTGCTATACAACCTAACCTAGTGCTAACCTAGTTGTCTAAATTTATATTTCTATGTCGTGGAACCGAAGAATTCTACCTCAATTATCTGTTACTTAAATCGATAACTCCTTCAGTATGTAGTGTACTCTCTGAAATTCTCATTTCTCGCATCTCTGTTCTGGGCTTTGTCTTCTTGGTTCTGTTTTCTTGGTTCTCAGTGATTTGGAAATAAAAGCAGAAGTTTTTTTGCTCAGTTTCTGTATTTAAAGGATGCATAGCATGACGAACTCAGTTACGATATTAACCCACGCCCAATAGCTTAACAGTCAAGTGTGCTAGCGATTGGTCTATTTAGGTAGAACTTTGCCGGGGTGTATTAGTTCTGACGTAGAGCCCTTGGATTGATAACTAATAAATAAAAAAGCTAATGTTAACGTCAGTTTCATCACTCGAAAGCGATGTCAGTGACAGGCGATACATTGAGTCGAGAGATACATTCTCCTGTTCCCAAATCTGCATTTGAGCTATCGTGTAGTGTGAGAGGACGCTAGTAGATGGAAAGTTTTCCAATTGTCTGTTATAGAGTATAACTTACATTTTTAATAAAGTATTATTTATTCAAAAATCTAAATAATATCAAATAGCAATGGAAATTAATATTTAGGGAAGGATTAGAAACATGTTTACAAAGTATTCCTACCAGTATTTGTGAGTAACGTGCATTGGTTGGCTGGTGTTGGATATGTGTTTGCTGGAGACAGTGTATATTTCGAGCATTGTGACGATGAGAAGAGGTCCACATGGTACAGTTGCCGCCATAACATGTTTACTTCAGTATGGGCTCGTGCTCTCTCTCTCTCTCTCTCTCTCTCTCTCTCTCTCTCCCGTCCATTTACTCTATCTCTCTCTCTCTCTCTCTCTCTCTCTCTCTCTCTCTCTCTCTCTCTATCTATCTCTGTCTCTCTCGTTGTCGCACTCTCTCTCACACTCATTATACGCTTCCTAATCTCTGTCTCTTTATTTCTTTCTTTTTCTCACTCTCGCAGTCTATATAGAGCTACTGTGTTTAACTTCAAGCCATAACTTCAAGCCCAACAACTGAAGTACAATTGAGGCTTCCTTTCAAGAAGACTCGACACACTCGAGCTACCGTTGCAAAGATTTCGTCATTCATGTGACCGACATTTGTTGAATTAGGAAATTATACTGTAACTTTTAAATGTGCTGCACATCTCCTTCCCTATCTACCTTACTTTTCCTTCTACGCATTCGTTTTTCTGCTTTTACGTGCTCTCTCTGTCTCTATCTATCTGTCTGTCTGCCGGTTTGTCTCTCTGTCTCTCTCTCTCTGTCTCTCCCTCTCTCTGTCTCACTCTCTCTCTCTCTCTCTCTCTCTCTGTGTCTCTCTGTCTATGCCTCACAAGTTTTGAAAGAGACTCTCTATTCTCTATCTCTCCACTCACTCTACTTTTCTCTCTTTCTCTCTCTCAACTCTCGTCACTTACCACGCCCACCCTCGCATATCAGTTCATCATCTCAAGGTTGACAGTCTGATCTCTGACACAGTATCCGACACGTGAAAAAAATTATAAAAAGCAATACAATTATCAGTTGTGCACTTTTACTCTCTCAGCTGCTTTATTCTTCTCTTTCTCGTCTGATTTAATTATCTAACCGTGAAACAATTGGTTCATGGCACATATTCCTGCTGATTTATGCTGTCTTAAGCTTATATTAGCTTCCTATGAGTGAAATCCTCTAACCAAATCCCGGGCTCGCCCGTCACTGGCATCGCTTCCGAGTGAGGAAACTGACGTTAACATTAGCTTTACCAGCTATTTTTCTTGAGCTGATATTTGTAGCAACAAATTGTTTTAATAGGATTATGTTACAGGAACCTTTTTACATGAAGAAATGATAATTTCTAGCACATGTGTGGTGAAATTAAGAAGATACAGAGTCTTACAGAACTTACCTTTTAGGTTAACACAGACTTCATCACCTGGGTGACAAAATCAAAAAGCTTGTAGCTTAGCCGTTTCAAACTTACTTCCATTAACTGGAAAAATCCATTTCTGAGGTACTTTTAGGATTCTTTCTTCTTGTTTATTCCCACTATTTACAGATCGAACTGGGTAGGCAGGGTTTGTCAATATTTCTGCAATATCTACATGTTTCTCTGTATTTTTCTGTAGCCCAATCTTTTTTGAGATCCTCAGAAAGCTTTTGGTATCACAAGCGATAATTCTCTATCTCTCTCTATCTCTCTCTCTCTGTCTCTCTCTCTCTCACTATCTATCTCTCTCTCTCTATCTATCTCTCTCTCTCTGTCTCTCTCTCTCTCTCGATCTCTATCTCTCACTCTCTCTATATATATCTCACTCTCTCCCACTCTCTCACTCTCTCTATATATATCTCACTCTCTCCCACTCTCTCACTCTCTCCCTCCTATCTCTCTCTCTCTCCTCTCTCTTCCCCTTTCTCCCCTAACTCTCTCTCTCGATCCTTGTCTTGAGCCACTGAGTCGTGGTTAAATTCTGTTTATAGTGTGTTTGCTAATTTCATTTTTGCGTGTTTGCTTTTTTCTCTTTGTACTGAACTGATGGTTAAAACCTGTAAATATTTGTTTGTTAATTTTATACGTTGCGTTTTCTGTATTTTTCTATCTCACCTCTCGCTTCATTTTGTCAATATAATGCCTCAGAACATCATATAGATGGTTCAATAAATATAGGCCATTCCCACTAGTGCAACTTAGCGCATTTTTCCGTCTTCACGCTTGCTTGTACTGCGCTGTATTTGTCTATGTTTCTAAAGAGGATATTAAGTAGCTGGAAGCATTTTAAATGTGGCTATGGAGAAGAATGGAGACGATCAAATGGATTGATAAAATTGTCAACAAATAATTAAAACGGGTTGGCTTAAATAGACAATTGATAGATATCATAAGGAATAGAAAGAAGAACTGGATGGATCGTGTACTGAGAGGAAATGGTTTGACTTAAGAGTTAATTGAAGGAAGTTAATTGCATGGAAGGAAAATGGTTAGAGGAAGACCGAGATTTGAGATGATGGATGATTTGATAACTAATTCTAATTATGTTGATATGAAGAGAAAGGCAGATGATAAAAATATATGGATGAGATATTTAACATGGACCTGCACTAGTATAGTGCAGGTCCATGCAGTGCACTAGTATATATATATATATATATATATGTATATATATATATATATATATATATCATCATCATCATCATCATCATCATCATCCCTTAAATCCCAGTTTAACCAGGGTCGGATACGAATATATTATATATGTGTATTATATATATATATATATATATATATATATATATATAATATATATATATTTAATATATAGATTATATATACTATATATATATATACATATGGATATATATATATTATATATATACTGTATATATATATATATATATATATATATATATATATATATAAAATTTTCTTTACAAAAAGTCTCTGCATAGATGACATTAACTACCCGTCACTAGACGGATTATTGGTATTATTATCGTGGTTACGAGTGCAATTTCTTACAATACAGTGGATTGTTGTGCACAGCCTGCGGCTTGTCTGCTATTTCTCAATTTATAAAAACTCAACAACAGTCTGGATTTATTTTGGTTTCAAACTGGTATTATGAATGATGTATTTTGCAAATACGAAATACGAATAGTATTTGCTTAGTACCATGAAATACAAAAGTTTTTTTTATATTATGTATTTACTTTAATACCGGCCGATGTCGGTAGGATATTCGATCGCCGATCAGTACGTGGGTGGTTCAAATCCTGGGCTCGCCCGACATTGACATCGCTTTCGAGTGAGGAAACTGACGTCAACATTAGCTTTTTTAGCTTTTTTAAATCTATACAATTATTAGATGATGATAATGATATATATTATATTTATATATATTAGATTAGATTAGTAATGTCAGATGATTTAATGATCCACTCGTTTGTGGACTTGAAGAGGAAAGCGGAAGACAGCGAAGAGTAGAAGCATTATATACCATGGACCTGCTAGTAGGCAGTGATCTAAGATAGAGAGAGATATTATATATTATATATTAGCGTCCGACGATTTAATGTCCACTTTCTCAAAGATAACAGGGACGTACCCTCAAAACAGATTCTTTATAGTCGATTAACTTATAACATTAACATCAAAAACATAAAATGTATGTTCATACTTTAAAAGCATAAGTTAAAAAGAAATATGCAAGATCATAGCATAGAGCTTAGGAATATGAATAGTACTAGAAGTGTCTTATGACTGGTAGCAATAAAATTGATAAAGATTCGAAAGGCTGCAGCCGATATGCCATAGCAAAGCTAGTATAGAGATATATAGAATTACAATTTGGGAATAGTACGAATATCGATATTTTTCCCCGTGTTATGCTCGGGTTGTTTGAAGAATAGCCCAACCGTGTAAATATGCATGTGTCTTAGAGGGCGACATAAAAACTAGATCGAAATCAATGTCAGAAAAAGGCATTCGGTTGTGGGCGCCTAGGCTCCAGAAACTGATACAATAGCTTAAAGGAGTCGATCAGGTCTATCTCCTGATCCTAGTTAAACTGGGATTAAAAGGAAGACGATGATAATGATGAATAGTAAGAATGTCTGAAGAAGTGGGTTAGTATTGCTGATGCGGTACTTAACACGGACATTGTATGATTTAAAAATCGTGATATCCTGTGAATTTCTTAAATGAAAATAATTTGTATGGTATTTGCAATCGAACCATGTGATTCATCATGAATCACTCTCCGGTTGCATGATTGGATTATAAGAGACTGAGTGTTGAATGAATTTAAATTAAGACTTTTAGACTTTGACTACAAATTGACTATAATTAGTACGCTAGCGAGAGACGCGATTTGTAAATTAATAATTACAGAATGACTTGCGAAATATTGATCAATATATTCTACATGTATAGTATTATGAAATGAGGCCGCGAAACTCCTGCAAAGGTCTAGAAAATACAGTTTTAAACAACCTATATACATGTAGGCTATGTTAACTGTTTGACTTGAGCGTTTTTAAGAAGTCTATCTTCTATATACAAATTTATTAGATCATATAAAATCTCTGAGTTCCGTGTGTGGTCCTCTCTTTTAATCTATTAATTTCTTGCTTATCATTATTTTAGAAATGAATAATTACCATTTTTATACCGTGAACTGGTTTTATTTTAATTGTGACCATTGTGGGCATGCATCTTCGGACCTGTTTGTCCATTTTTTACGTCATTCTATGCTTAGCGTACAGTATCATTGTGATTTTCGTGGCAATAACATATGGATCTCTCAATCTCTCTATCTACGTTTTCACCACTCCTTTTTCATTTAACTAATGATCACTCCGTTGTACTATTTCTGTTCTTTTCAAACGTTATTTAATGGAATTTTTTAAACGGTTCATCGTATATTATACGAAACAGTTTATTGCATTCTCGATATTTTGGGCACATGTTAGTGCTTTCGGTCCTTTGTGTGCTTTTTCACTTCATATACATGCTTTACTTGTATGGTTGCTAACAACTGAAGTGTAATAAATACGATTCAAATCAATTCGATTAATGCAAGTTTTAAAAAATCTGTATTTCAGTATCCCTAATACTTCACTGTATAATCGGTACATTTTCCGATTTATTTTCAGATTTTAATACATTGATTTGATTGATTTTGCCATTGATTTTTTAAATTTGTATCTGTTGCAGACATTTTTCCTGCGCTACTCCAGCGACAAGATAACGTTTGTGTGCAAGGCTCAGAAGAGTTGTGAGATCACTGTGACGAGCAGGACCCAGTGCAAGTTCTGCAGATATCAGAAATGCCTCAGTGTGGGCATGTACAGAAAGAGTCAGTATTTGAAATATTCTGAGCTCGGACAAAATCGGTCAAACTACTAATAAAGTTTTAATATAAAGATGCTATGTATACTTTAAATATAGTTATATTATGACATACTTGACATCTTTGTTTGAGAAAAAGGACGTTAAACCTTTTATTTATTATTATTGTTGTTATATTCTATATTTTGCCGTTTTATATTTTTAAATATACCAAGTCTGTCTACAAGAGACGTCCCTCACATTGCCTTTTGACGAGGAACCTGACGGACGTTAAATTCTTATAGATTGATTGATTGGTAGACTGATTAATGGATTACACAAAGTTTGTAGATACAATTAACACATATATGTGCATAGGTAGAAATTGTTTAAAATATATATCTATCCGGCAAGTTATTTCCGTATTTAATTTTTTCAGTATGCCCTGCCAAGATTTTACAGTTATAGAATTTATTTTTTTTAATGTTTTACTTTGTTTACACATTATTTTATTGTTCCAGTGAAATAGAGTTCAGTCAAGATAATAAATTGAATATTTGATATTTAGATCTTTAAATTTTCTTTTTCCATAGACCCTCGGACATCAAATCATTATCTCTGAGAATTTATTTTTAGTTTATTTATTTATACCTTTTACTAAGAACTAAGATTAAAACCAAAGTCCGAAAGGGCGATCGATTGGTGGGCGCCTAGTCTCTCGAAATCGCTACAGAATTTTCTAATTCCGACCATATTTAGACTGATATTCAAGGGAAGATTATTATGCTTACTTAAACTATATGCAATGTATGCATGCAAATTATAAAGTGTTATCTTAAGACTTGAATTAGTTGTATGCACTGAGGTGTTGTTGTTATTCTTACCTTTCACAAGTCAGCCCTTAGTTAGCCGGGGGTTCAAGGGAAGACGATGACGGTGACGATTTATGAATTTAGTTATTTATTATTTATTTATTTTTATGCTGATTTATTTATTTATTTTTTCAGTACGTCCGGCAGATATTCAGCCTAACAACGGAGAACAGCTCTGTGCTGTGTGTCATGATATAGCTAATGGGATTCACTTCGGAGCCATGACTTGTGAGGGTTGTAAGGTAGGGATAAATTTTAATTATCGAAAAACATCCCTGAGCCATTCTTTAATATTGATTCTCTCTCTTAGTACACTGTCTGTTGGCAGGTCCATGGTATGTAACGCCTCCACTCTTCTCTGTCTTCCGCATTCCTCTTCATTTCCACATATGAGTGGGTCTTTAAATCATCTAACATACCTAATCTCGGCCTGCCCCTGCCTCTTTTTCCTTCCATTCTACTTTCTATGACCTCTATTAATAGACTTTCTCCCGTTAAAATATATCCTATCCTATTCAACTAGCTTCTTCCTATTTCTTAATACATTTATCAACTGTCTATCTGTACCAACTCTTTCCAGAACTTCCTCACTTGTAACCTTTTGAGTCCAGCTAATCAAAAGGCTACAAGTATGGATTATAGTCACATAATAATTAAAGTAATACTACTGGCTGGAGCCAGTGGCGAAGTCGGTAAGATACTCGACCGCAGATCGGCATGTGCGGGTTCAAATCCTGGGCTCGCCCAGCACTGACATCGTTTGAAACTGACGTTAACCTTAGCTTAACCTTTTTAGCTTTTTATCTCAATAGTAATATATTTAATTATTTAGAATGTCTAAATAGCTAGGTATTTAAGGGTGCCAAGTAACTTCATGAAGTTATAATTGGCTGTACCTGAGGTTCTGAGATCAATTCCCGGTACAGAGCTGATCAGAGAGTAAAATCTGGGACATTGACTGGTAACTGGATAAATTGATTAAGCTGCTGAATGGTTAACCATGTGGTATTCTAAGTGATAGCAAGCTGTAGGTCGGTGATATTATTAAGCCCATGTATGGGCTTAATAATATATATATACATATATATATACATATATATACATATATATATATATATATATATATATATATATATATATATAAATATATACATATATACATATATACATATATATGTATATATATATATATATAAATATACACACACACATACATATATATATATTATACATATATATCTATATATATAGATATATATATATAGATATAATATATATATATAATTATATATATATATGTATGTGTGTGTATATATTTATATGTATATATACAGTATATATATATATATATATATATATATATATATATATATATATTATTTATATGTATATTTATATATATACATATTGGAAAAATATAATAAATGTATCTGAATACATTTACGTACATAATGTACATGTACATGCAAATTGTAAATGAATATACAGTGTCAGATTTCTGTGCATATTTCGTGATTCAGAAATTCTTTAGACGTGGGCTGACTGAGAACCGAACCTACACCTGTAAGGGAGTGAAAGATTGCATCATTAATCCACGCACGAGGAATCTCTGCCGCTACTGTCGATATCAAACTTGCCTTAGAGTGGGGATGTCTCGAGAAGGTGTGTGGTTCTATCAATCAATTAATCAATGAGATTAATCTTCTATCAATAAGTGAATCTTTTATCAATCAATTAATCCAATGTTCTCACAATGAAACATTAAGTTAGCGACAATCATGAGATCTAAAAGAGGTAATGCTACATTTAACGTCAGTTTCCTGACGTGAAAGCGATGTCAGTGACGGGCGAGCCTTGGATTTGAACCCCGCACATATTGATCCGCGGCCGAGTATATTATCGACATCGCCACTGGCTCCAGCCAGTGAAGTAGGAGCTTGAACGATAAGCGATAAATAAGGGGCTTAATATGGCTAACTAATTAATTAAATTAAATTAATTAATTAATTCAATAATTAAATAATTAGGCATATAGAAGTCATTAGATTGATCATGAATATTATATATATTCCGTACGCACATGACAACTGCAAGTACAAAGTTTCCTTTCTTGGTTGCCTTTTTTGTAGTTTTAGTTATTTCTTCCTTTTCCCCGCCATATTTAAATGAATGGTAAATAATATTTCCAGTAACACTATGTATCATTTTATTCACATTTTTCTATATATTTTCGTAGCCATTCAGATGGGCAGACCGTCTAAAATCCCGGCATCCAGCGTCCATTGCTCCGCTCAGCGAGCGAAGTTTGGCAACAGTTCACAGAAAAATCCCAGAACCGATTCCGGAACTGGTCCTGGCTGGCCACTGCAGAACGAATTCCGAAGTAACCAGAACATGGGAATGAACATGGAAGTCCTTTCCAGTCACGAACAGCAAGCAGGGATGGTCGGATATGATCCGAGATTAGCCGGACAGAGACTCAATTCCGGAGAAAGTTTTCAGATGTCAACTGCTTCCGGATCTTTTTCTCCGTCGGGCAGTATGACGAACACGGAGAGTGGACGCAGCGCCAGTACGGATAGCGGAAGATCATTCCTGTCTTCCACTTCACCTCCGGATATGGTTGGGCATCACGGAAGATCTTGGGTGACCTCTGATCTTCATCCTGTGGACGGGTCTCATACGACGACGTCTGGGACTTACAACTCCGGTCGCCATTTTGGCTCTCCGTTTAAATCTGAAAAAGAACATCTATCGGCATCTCATGAACAGTTTGTGTCGGGTGGCAGTGATTTCAATCGTCCATATACGCAACCCTCTTCCTCTTCCGCAACTGGATTTATCTTTCCATCCTCATCTACTGCAGCTCACGGTGCTTCATCACAACATCTAGTACTAAAGCAGCCTTCCATTGAGGCAGACAATCAAAGGCTGGCCAACATTCCACCGCAAGCAATCACCAACGTGGACACGTCGAACGCTTTGCAGTTACTTGACCAGTGGTTTAGTCAGCAGTCTAGTGGAAGCAACCAGACAACGCTGGATATTTTGTCCATTCTACAGCAGGCCACTCAGCTTCAGTCGAATGGTGACGGAAACGGTTCTTCTTCGGATTTGAACTGCCTACGTTCAGTTCTGAGTTCAACCCACACAGCCAGTGAGCTGATGGGAATAGGCAACAGCGTTCTGCGCCAGTCTGATTCCGGAACGTTGACGTCGTTGGATGGGGATCATCACGTACTTGCTGACGTCAGTGATTTTGAAAATCTCCTGACGTCCGTCGATAGCCATCCTGGCAAGACATTTACCTCTCAGTTCAGTTCTTCAATTCTCAGCGAAGCTCTTTCTGCTCCGGTAGGATCAACGGGTGTGATCTCGGTGCATCCGGATCAGTTCAGACTGGACGTACATCCAGTTGCGTCCCATCATTCTGGATCCGTGACAATGATGGGAACTTCGGCGAGTTCCTCTTGTTCTACGGAACAGTGGATTCCCATTTCAGGGACTACTTTTCCCATCCTGCAGGTAATATTTCGAAACTAAAGTGTGAATTGATGTTAGCTTATCACTATAGCTTTATATCGTACCGCTTTAGATGTGTAACTTAACTTTATAGCTGGGTAGTTTAGTTTAGATGTGTAGCTTACCTTTATAGCTCTATGCATCTTACCATTAGAGTTCTACAACTTAACTTTATAACTATAGATCTTACCTTTTTAGCTGTGTAACTTAGCCTATAGCTGTGAAGCTTTCCGTTTGCAGCTGTATAACCAACCTTTAGAGCTATTTAACTTGCATATACGGCTGTACAACTTAGATAAGTTCCTATGCTACTATGTAACTTTTGTAATATAGCTGTGTAACTTTTGTTTCATAGCTGTATTACTTAACTTTATAGCTGTTTAGCTTACCTCTATAGCTGTGTAGCTTACCTTCATCGCTGTAGGACTTAGTTTCTAAGTTGTATAACTTAGTTTCAATATGTGTAACTTAGTTTCAGTGTTGTATAACTTAGTTTCTTAGATTTATTGCTCATCATCTTACCTAAAGTTACAGATGTGTGACGTGGCTTTAACGCTGTAAAACTTAGATCTGCAGTTTGCAGCTATAGCGTAGCTCTAGCAGTATTCGTTCAATATTTCATTGTTTGATGTACCTGTTGAACAGATTTTGCAATAAAGCATCACATATCATCGTGATGTACGGAACACTGTAAACGTAACTTTTTTGATTTTTAATATGGCTTTTGATTTGTAGAGCTCAGACAGTAACATCGTCGTTGTTGGACAGATGAATGTAGGGTCAGGGTTGAAATCCAGTGCTCTTCCCGTCACTGACTTGCTTTCAAAGGAAATGTTGGACTAGGATTTAGGCTCTTTTGCCTTTTTAATTCTTTGTAGCTTTAAATATTTGATTTTTTTAGGTTTTTTCAGTCAATTTGGACCATTAAACTCTGCTAAATTTGTAAGAAACTACTTAACATGATGTTTTAATGTGTGAATAATTGGATTAAAATTTGGTTAATTGTAATGTTTACAAACGTGCCTATTTTTTTAAATATAGAGGAAATATGCTAAATACATTGCAAAGGTATTACAACCAAAGATTAACGTTGCATAGGATGAGTTATTATGAAAACTTATGTAAGAGTTTTAAAACTAATTTTAGCGTCCGTTGTTATGCCTAAAGTATACTGTCGGGCTAGGTTTTGAACCCATGGCATAATGTTTGTTTGACAATCTTGCTACCAATTCGTTCACCAGCTACGACAGATATATATCGTAATTAATAATATCACTGATAATGATAGGGAAGGAAATTACGACGTCCCTGACATCATCCCTGGATGAGGAAAAGGACGTTAAACCTTTATTATTATTATTATTATTATTATTATTATTATTAAATTGGAAACCACCTAATAAGCCCCATCATTTCCAATCTATACGGCTAGTATAGACTACATTAAGATGTGGGTAAGCATAGCCTTTTTGAAAGGAACTAAACTTTGTCGATACTGTCGATATCTAACTTGCCTTAGGTTTGGGATGTCTCAGGAAGGTGTGTGTTTCAATCAATCAATCAATCAGTTGAATATTCTAGCAGTCAGTGTCTGTAGTCAGTCTATCGTTATATCTTTAACGTTCTGTCAATGTAACAGTAAATTTAGCTAATTTATTAATACAGTATGTTAATTAGTTTTTTTAATAGATGCTCTTTATGGACCGCGAAAGCAGAATATGAGTAGGAATATGAATCTTGAACTTGCCACTTGTCTTAGCAATAGATAGAGGTTGATACCAGTTGGTTTAATTTGTGCCGATGAATTTAATTGCTGCTGTATTTCTTACGATTATTACTATTATTATTATACTATGATTACTACTTTATCAAATTGTGACTAGTTTTGATTAATGAATTGTGCAGTTCGCAGAAACTTTGTCGAAAACTTTAGTATTTATACTCTGGTGCTCGCTTGTTGGTGCTAAATAAAAAATTGTAAATCTGAATTTTCTTTTCAAAGTAATTGAAAAATCCTGGGATATATGAGCTCTGTGTTCTATTTCAGAAGCGTTGCATTTGTACATCTTTACAAAAGGACATCAACCTGATCCCGTGTAAAATTTTTAATTGTACATTTTTCTTTCGCTTAAATTTATAGCATAAACAGATCAGCTAGTATCTAATATGGGCACTTTGCAGGAGAAAAAATGAGAAACTCAGAAAAATGAAATCTAACGGAACGCAGTTTCCCTGCCCCCCCCCATTTTAGCCAATGGACCTAGGGATAGAGGCTAGCGATATGATATGACGTAGGGATAGGATGTGGGGTTATGATTTGACGTAGGGTTAGGATTTGAGGTTATGATTTGACGTAGGGATAGGATGTGGGATTATGATTTGACCTAGGGATAGGATGTGGGGTTATGATTTGATGTCGGAATAGGATTTGGGGTTATGATTTGACGTAGGGTTAGGATTTGGGGTTATGATTTGACGTAGGGTTAGGATTTGAGGTTATGATTTGACGTAGGGATAGGATGTGGGGTTATGATTTGACCTAGGGATAGGATGTGGGGTTATGATTTGACGTAGTGATAGGATGTGGGGTTATGATTTGACGAAGGGATAGGATTTGGGGTTATGATTTGACGTAGGGATAGGATTTGAGGTTATGATTTGACGTAGGGATAGGATGTGGGGTTATGATTTGACGTAGGGATTGGGTTTGAGGTAGAGTTAGGATTAGGGCCGATATTTTCAATTATAAAGAAATGTTGAAATTAATTATAAAGCATTTTAATTATAAAGCATGTTGAAATCATCATGTTTAATACCCTATGTGTAAACCGTTAGGCAATTTAGTACATTTTTCGTTTAATCAGTCCAGTGAAGGACCCAGATTGTACTCTATAATCAGCGCGGCTAGAATTCGAACCTTTCTGTTCAATTCAGTATCTGTCATTTGAAACCTCATGACGTTACCTGGCAACAACAACACCATTAGAGTGCTACTGTTGTCCATGACAACATCGAGCTCTATGAAACCCTGGCAAAGACGATGAGCAGCATGTAGGTGGTCAATAATTGATGCTAGCCAATATCTTGGTAATCAGTCCAAGGGGTATTAGCGGAATGGAGGTGTACGTGTTGGTCTCAGTTCATGAACATACCGTGATTGGAAAGATCAAAGAGAACAGATGCCAATTTAACCTGTAGGCCATCGAGACATTCAATTTAGGCTATGAATTGCAATACAATTAAATTAAAGTGTTATTGTTGTCCATGACAACATTGTGCACAGTAGATGTTTAAAGAACCAATGAAGATTTCCTATATGTTATTAATTAATAGCTAATAACATTTCAGTTGGTGAGCGCCTAGGCTGTAGAAATTGCAGCAACATTTTCTAACCTCGACCCTAGTTAAACTGGGATTCAAGGAATGATGATGATGATGATTAGGTTAAAGCTATTGCCTTTCTGGGAATTCTTTAAGGTATCTGTGGTGATTTTTAAGGTCGCATCATTGTGAATTAAGGTTGTAAGTATAGCCAGAACTGTTAACTAAATATTCAGAAATCATCTAATCATAATTGCAACTTTATTCCAAATGGCTATATATAGTCGGAGTCCCAAATACTCAGTAAAATCTCCCTTAGTGCACTGCCTACTGGCAGGTCCATGGTATATAACGCCTCCATTCTTCTCTGTCTTCCGCTTTCCTCTTCATGTCCACATATGAGTGGATCCACAAATCTTTTAACATTCCTAATCTCGGCCTGCATCTGCCTCTATTCTACTTGCATTCATTCATTCTGCGTTCTATGACCTCTTTTAGTAGAGTATCTTAGTAAAATATAAAAACCTACTAAAATTTTATCTAAATAAATCGATCGAAATTCTTAAATTACAAACTGATGCCTGAACACCCCATACTAAAATTGCAATTCTATCTTTTGCATTAATTAGAATCTTTGGACTAATTTGCTGGATTTTGGTGTTTGCACCGTTTAGGACCTTCTTTTTGCACACCGGTTTGGATTTGTCTCTATCTTCCGCTTTCCTTTTCATGTCCATATATGAGTGGATCATTAAATCGTCTAACATACCTAATCCTAGGGCTGGATTGCATACCGGCTTGGATTCAATACTGCTCGATATTTTCGTGGACAACAGCCGCACTCTAGTTGTTGTTGTTGCTGTTGTTGTTGGAAGAAGATATTAAAAATAACTTCCGTCTCTGTGGTTTTGGGATTCGCAGAATATAGCCCTGAGATCCGGTAAGCTCCCCCTTCCACTCCCCCCGTTTCCCACCTGTCACGTTAATGGGTTCTTCCTTGTTACTTCCTTGTTTAATCCCTTCCCCTGGCATGAAACATTGTCCTTTACTGACCGTTATTTATTCTGGTCTCAGAATAAATAACGGTTAGCCAAATTATTTCAACAGATAGCGCTGCTATTAGAATTTCCAGAGGAGTTGAGTTCAACCCCCTCCCCGCGATGAATTTAATGTATGCATGTATATATATATATATATATATATATATATATATATATATATATATATATATATATATATATATAATTATAATAATAAAGTAATAAAGTGTAACATCCGTTTCCGCATAAAAGGATGATACCTTATACTGTTATATACATAATACATGCATATACAGTAGGCCTATGTATATATATATATATATATATATATATATACGTGATTAAAATATATGGATAGACAATAGACAATAAAATATATGGATAGACAGATATATGTATAATTTGTATATGCATTATATTATTGATAACATTTAGCTCTATATAAATATGACATTTTATTTAAATATTTTTATATATTTTAAATTTTAATTTGATTTGAAAAAATATATTTAAATGTTAATTTCTAATAATAATCTAATATGTAATAATAAATGTGTAATATTGAAAAACAATTTTATTTATTTATAGCATTTGTCTATCTGCAATATTTTATGTTCCCGGTAGATTGGCAGATTGATTAATTAATTAATTGATTGATCGCGTTACCAATCAATCAATCACGGCTGTCTGAGGAACTGCATGCCCCGGATTTGAAATTAACCTATGAGCCTGAACTATTTATGAATAGTTGAATGAAAATACAAAGTCCAAGGTTCATACTGATACGCTAGAGTTTGCTTTCAGACTGCATATAGTACACTCTATAGGGCATAAGTTATTCCCTTCACAAACGCCTAATTCTTATCCACACCTTAATGTAACCTATAGCTTGCTAATAATATGGCTTCTGGAGTGGTTTCCCATTGCTTTCCTCAGTTCTTGCTCAGCCGCCTCTTACGACTCGTGCAGTTTACGGTTGGTCTATTCTTCAACGATAAAAAGAAAAAAAGAGCTTGTGAAAAGAGTGTCTTCTGAGGTGGTTTCCCGTTCCAATATCGATGTCAACAATAATATTACTTTTTTGTATTAAGTAAGATCAGAAAAAGTATCGCATTGAAAAATATAGTAGTGATTAGAAAGTTATAAAAAATTAACATAAAATAATAATATCAATAATAAAAAGCATATTTACCAGAACGCTAATATTAACAATGGTATTAATATTAAAGATTTAGCTATAATTCTAATTATGCTAACAGCGCTAACAACTACAATAATTGTAATAGTAATAATACTGATACTGACAATGATAAAATAAGAGAGGAATAAAATAATTAAAGTATACCATAAAATAGAGTATAGACATTTAATTTAAGTAAATAAAACTGGGAACAATAATAATAATAATAATAATAATTATTATTATTATTATTATTATAATAATAATAATAATAATAAATCGTAATAATTGCAATTGAAAGACGGATAGTAATAATATGGGATAGAAATAACATATTAAGCATAAATTATAAAATACTGTTTGTATATTTAATAAGAAATTAAACTGGGCTCACTAAATATTAAGCAAAACTTTTCCTAAGATAGTTGGTACTGATAGACACTTAATTAATCTAATGAACAGAGAAGGATGTGACCGTAGGGTGTGTCATTGAAAAATGTCATGTAAGGAAAAATGAAAAGGAAAATTACAGGAAGATCGAGTCAAGGTGTGTTAAATGGTTTTACGACAGAACGGAGAATAAAGCTATATGAGATGAAAATTGAATGATACCTGAAGTGAAATAAGTACGATTGTGATTCTGATTACAGTTAAATGACTTCTTATTAGCGTAATTAGAATGACTTAATAGCGTAAGGGTAACGGCGTGAAGTTTCAAATGATAGTTCCTGAGCTGAATTGAACCCCTGTGGGTTCGAATTCAAGCCGCGTTGATCTCAGAATAAAATCTCTTACATTCACTGGACTGGTTATACGAAAATGGTCTAAATTGCCTAACGGTTTAAACATTTAGTGTGAAAAGTGATAGATATCTACATCCATGTAGTGTTTACTTTTTACTTTACTTTCTAAAGGCTTACAAGTCATGTACCATTGATATCAACACAGTTGATCATTTCATTGTAATGTGTGTTATATTTTTTACTCTACTTTGTAAAGAATTACAAGTCATGCACCTGCCGCTAGGCAATAAAGTTGAAATAGAAATAATAAGTAATAAATAATAAATAAGCAAGTAATAATAATAAATAATAATAATAATAATAATAATAATAATAATAATAATAAGTTGAAATAGAGTTGGAGAGCAAGAGAGAGTGAGAGATACACAAAAACAGCAAAAACTAACAGACTTCTTTATACTATTTCACAGCAGACGAGTTCTCAATCGGACGGTATATCCAGCCACCATTCTGAGGCAGGCTCTTCCATATCCACGTCCTTTCAGCTCAACGCTGAAGCACTGGCCAAGGACGCCGAGGCTCTCATCGGAAGAACATTCAGAGGCCCGGACGTATCGCCCATCTACAGTCCCCAGCCCCGAGTAGATCCGGAGGAAAACTTCATCATCGACGATATCATTTCCCTGGAGGATCAGATCCGGAAGAGTTGGTTGTATTGGAGGAACCTTCCACGTCCGGAGATCGTGATGGTGAAGGTCGGACACTTCGAGGTCGTTAATCAAATCCTGGCCTCGTACAATAAGTTCGTCCAGCTCGGTACGAACATTAATCGCAAGCTGACGAAAGATTTCAAGGTAATATTTACTTAATAATTTATTCCTCATCATCGTCGTCGTCATCATCATTATTATCATCATCATAATCATCACCTTCGTCGTCGTCGTCGTCGTCATCATCATCATCATCATCATCATCGCCTTCGTCGTCTTCGTCATCACCATCATCATCATCATCATCATCATCATCATTATCATCATCATCAATTCATCATCACCTTCGTCGCCGTCGTCATCATCATCAACATTTTCCCTTTAATTCCAATTTAACTAGGGTCGGAATTAGAAAAATTTGTAGCAATTTCTGGAGCCTAGACGCTCACCAACCTAATTCTCTTTCTGATGTAGGTTTGGATCTTAGTGCTTTGTCGCCTTTTACGGCTCGTGTAGTTGGTCTATTTTCAGCAACTCGAACAAACGCGGGTATTAATTAATTAATTAAATTCTTTATTTATATTTCAAACCACAACTCAGATAACTCAGATCGATACTAGGCACTCAAGTCATGTACTAATAAACATTATAATTATGTGTAATATTAGAGATGTGCAAATAGTCAAGTTAGATACAGTATGACTGTATATTAGGGTCGTACATAAGGGTCTAAACAATATATCAAGATATACCATATAATGTCCGCATCATCTTCCGTTGAGTCTCAGATTAGTTGAGTCTCGGGGGGGAGATTTAGCGCACTCAGTTAAGCTGCGCGTCAGTTGAACGAAGTAAAGCCTCCCTGCACGCGGTTAATAAATTGTGGGCGACCACTTTGGACGACCGCGTGTAGACAGCTTTGAAAGTAAACAATCCCCAGGGTGTTGGAGGTTATTCTTAAATCCGCACCGGCTGCTATTCGAGCGCCAACAAAAGGCAACGATTACTAATAACCATGGAAAGGAATGGAGGAAATAACGAAAACTACAAAAACAGAAACTTAAGAAAGGAAACATTGTAAACACATGCGGTATGGCATGTGTGTAACTATACGAAATATTAAAAAAAATAATTAACTAGAGTCCGAATACGAATAGACCATTCATTTCGCGATTCTTTTTAATTCGTTTTCGAAAATATTTTGTAGGAATTTCTGGGGTGTAAACGCTCACCAACAGAATTCCGCTTCTTTCATTGAAAGTGCTGTTGAAATGTGGGAAGTGTTGAAGAATTAAATGATTATGTGGTATTAAATATGTGTATCTATTTTGTCGATATAGATAGATAAAATAGATATATATCATATATCATCATCTCTTTTTATATCACTTATCTAAACGTATTTACCCTAAAAGTTCTGACAAACAATTAACCTAGTGGGTACGGCTATTATTGTGCTCTATGTTGTCGTGAACAGCAGTAGCACTCTACTTGTGTAGTTATTATATTTAAAAACGAAATTATCGATCAACATTTTCAATTCAATTTAGTGAGAGTTTATTTCTTTTAACAGCTGTAAAATATGGAGCTTAAGAGTCAACACAGTGAGAATATAACACCATGTAGCGCATTCTACAAAATATATATATATATATATATATATATATATATATATATATATATATATATATATATATATATTACTATGTATTATATATTGTACTGTGTTGCTAATAATATCGTCCATTTATTCGGCCGGTATTGCAGGAATGGACACAGAATAGAAGTGTGGACGACTGTTTGGAAAATCTCTCTTCCTGGATTCAAACTGAAGTTGTTTCCATCTACACACTGGCATCTATAACCTACCTCAAAAGCCTTCCTGGTAGGTATTATATTTAGTAAATAATACTTAATTATCTATTGTTCCCATTGGTAACCTTACGCATTAAGTTATAATAATGTAGATATTATATTTAGTAATGAAATACTTATCTACTGATTGTTAATCTACAAATTATTCCCATTGATATCACTACGCATTAAGTTATAATGATGTATGTACATTGTACAGTGCTATTTAGCCATCAGATTTCATAGCCAATAATTAATTAATTAATTATTAATTAATAATTATTATTGTTACTTTTTTGGAATTAATGCAAACGTTTTGGAATAAGTAATTAACTAACAATCCGTATCAAACGAGTAATTACTAAAAAATATATTAACTAATATATTTTTGATATATAATAAATGTTTTGGAATAAGTAATTAACTAACAATCCGTATCAAACGAGTAATTACTAAAAAATATGTTAACTAATATATTTTTGATATATAATAAATGGAGTGAATGATCTTCCCTCACACTCGATCCTTCTGATCGAGTGTGAGGGAAGGACCCCTCTCCAGGGAATTCTAGGCCGGATCCGGCCAGGAATCACACTCACTGACATTATTATTATTATTATTGTTCTTATTATTATTATTATTATTATTATATTATTATTATTATTATTGTTATCATTATCATCATTACTCTTGTTGTTTTTATTATTTATATGTATTATTATTATTATTATTGTTTTTTTTTATTTTTTTATTTTTTATTTTTTTTATTTTTTACCCCGGTGTAAAGAACCTAGGGTTTGATAAAAACGATTCGAACAATACGTGCTGAATCGCCGCCCGGCTACTCGAGGTCATCAATCGGCTTAAAAGAATTGTTGAAGCAGACTGCATTAAATCTTTGCAAAGTCATGGAAAGCTTTTGTCAAAGAAAAGATGTCTCTCGCTTATCGCCGGTTTTCTCTGCAATAAGTCTGCCTATGCCATTAATAAAGTCAACTCCTTCGGGATTCATCGGGCCCATGGTTTCAATAGCCACCGGAACAACTTCATATCCTAAGGACAGATCACGGTATTTATCCAACTTCCTAGAGGCGGCATGAACAGCAGCACCACCGGCTGTGACTGAAGTCGTATTCAGGTAGGAGTTTGCCATAGTGTCAATGACCGTGACGTCCCAAACGGCACATTTACCGTTGCACCAGGGCACTAAAGTCATGCCGTCCGGACGCTTGCCGTCTGATCTGGACAACCCACTTGGCTCCTTAGAGGAAGGGATGCCTGCTCTCGAAAGTGCTCGCCATATTATGTCATTTAAATTATGATGGCGAGACATTCTACCTGAGCTTCGTTTGCAGGAGAGGCCGTGGAGACCTAAAGCGTCGACTTCATGACCGCAGGGGCACATGTGAGGCTCGCAAGTTTTCGCCCCTAAACGGAAACTAACAGCTACTCGAATCGCCTCATTGTCTAAAAATAGCCCACAGTTTATTATTGTTATTATTATTATTATTATTATGATTACTACTACTACTATTACCATTAAAGAATAATAACAATCTCACATCTGCGTATTGCTCAGGCTTCACAAACCTACACGACGAAGACCAGGGCACCCTGATCAAGCTCGGACAGTCGCAGAGTCGAATCCTCGTGGCGGCGATACACTGGTACGAGGCGGAGGAGAGGAACTTCAAGAACTTCCTCTCCTGGAGAGAGTACAAGTTTGGCAGGGAGGACCCGTTCAAGCGGATGCTGATCGAATATGCGGAGAGGATCAGCGTTCTGGAGCTGGACCCTGTGGAGTCTGCTCTCCTTAACGTGCTGGCTATCCTCGCTACAGGTGAGTGATTGAGTAATCGTCTGATTGATGGATTGACTATATATTTATTTCTTTATTCGTCAAAAACAGACAGGATCAAGATACATCTCACATAGATATACACACACACATACACATATACATATAAGATCATAGAAAAATCAAAAAATGAATTATAAGAAACTTAAATAGAGTTGCTACTAATTCCAGCACTAGCATTAAACGCTTCGTAAATTAAATATCCGCTTCTACCATAAGACATTCTATTGTCCAGAACCATCAAAAAATTTATAGGCATTCTAAAACAATCACTCAGTCTATCTAGTTCCCTCAGTATATGTCTGTTATTGATTGAATGAGTTTGGTCTGGTGGAATCGGCCCTACTTAACGTGCCGGCAATCCTTGCTACAGATGCGATCATTGAGTGAGTGAGCATCTGATTGATTGATAATTTTTGATTGAATGAGTTGGGAATATTGAATCGGTCCTCTTTAACGTGCTGACAATCCTCGCTATAGGTGTGATTATTGATAAATTGAGTGATCCGCTGATTGATTGATTGATTATTGATTTAATGAGTTTGGCTTATTTTAATCGGCCCTTCTTAACATTCTGGCAATTCTCGCGAAAGGTGCGACCATTAACTGATTGATTAGTCAGTAATTATTGATTGATTATTTATTGAGCGAGTTGGTAGTCTTGATACATGTAGGGTTATCGATTGATCAATGAGAGGTGGTTGATTGTTTGGTTATTTGTTTTGAGAGAATAATTGATAATATGAATTTATTGTGTAGTTGATTGATTACGTAGATTATTGATTGTTAAGATTGATAGAAATGAGAGATTATTGATTGATCGATATGTCTGATAGAATAGCGAGATTATTGGAAGTCGCAGGGAATTTGTTCATAGTATTGCGTACCACGTATAAATATTTATATGCTGTACAAATGATTGAAATTCATTCTCTACCAATGAACGAAATTCATTATCTACCAATGAACGAAATTCATTCTCTGCCAAGAAATTAAATTAATTCTCTTCTAGTAAATGAAATTTATTCTCTACCCGTGAATAAAATTAATCTTCAACCAGTGAAAGAATTTATTAGCATTATAGTGAATGAAGTGTACCAGAGACTGAAGCTGTTTCTGTACCAATGAGTGAAATCGATTCTGTACCAATGAATATGTTTTCAGATTACCCCGGTCTAAAGAGGCCAGATTTGATTGAGATATCTCAGAAACGGATTCTGGTGACGTTTGAAGCTTATATAACAGGTATCGTATGTATTGTATTGCTATGTTCATACTGCTCTCTTTCATGTTGTTTTCGAGATACGTATAGTGTTTAAATCCTTCAGAAATGTTACGTAGTTACATTAATATATACTTTAATAGTAATAAAAATAATAGTAATTATTATTATTACTCCTACATCCTACTCCTACTGGCTGGAGCCAAGGGCGATGTCGGTAAGATATTCGACCGCGGATCAGTATGTGCGGGGTTCATATCCTGGGCTCGCCCGTCACCGACATCGCTTTCGAGTGAGGAAATTGAAGTTAACATTAGATATACCAGCTTTACATCCTCATACAAGGATGATGTCAAAGACGTCTCCCATCACATGTCACTGAAATCGATTCACCAAGGCGATCTGAAAAAACGTGTTGAACAGAAAATGGAATTATAAAGTACAATTACAATAGGATATTACTGTCAAATTATTATTATTATTATTAATATTAATTTATCAGCATTATCCTATACTAATAATAAATTACAATAGAATAATACTGATGATCTGTCAAATATGATGACATCGAGCACCATGAAGCCAAAGCCAATCCGATGAGTTGAGTAAAGCGAAGTCCGCTGGACGGTGAAAATCCCAAATCCTGAAATCCTGTGAAATGATGAGGAACTAAAAGAGAGGAAGTCGTCAATTTTATCGTAACTCATGGACTCAATAATTAAATTCTTTTACATATTGCAAGTAAATTTGGGATCGTAACATTCTAGTATTTATCAAGTGCCATTTGATTAATCTTCAAAAAACTTTAGTTCATAACGTCCAATATTTGGCAAGACTCATTTGATTAATTTAAAACAAATTTCGAATCAAAACTTGTCCCATATTTATCCAATCCTTTTAATCTATTTCCAGCAAAGTTTGGATCGTCCAATAACCGGCTGGAGAGTATCTTCAGCTACATCCCGGAAGTCCGACGTCTCGGACTCATTCACTACAAGATGACGATGTCACCACGCCTCGGCGTCGTCAGGAGAGTTGTATGAAGAGTAAACACTAAACGGAAATATGAAATAAACTTCACAGTTTTAAGTCTTCTCTCTCTCTTAGTGTACTGCTTACTGGCTGGTCCATGGTGTATAATGCCCCCACTCTGTTTCCGCTTTCCCCTTCATGTCCACATATGAGTGGATCTTTAAATCATGTGCCTCTTTTTCCTTCTATTCTACCTTCTATGACCTCTATTAATAGACCTTCCCCCCTTAGAATGTGTCCCATCCAACTGTTCTTCCTATTTCTTAATACATTTATCAAATGTCTATCTGTACCAACTCTCTCCAGAACTTCCTCATTTGTAACCTTTTGGGTTTTAAGTCGTATGAATTAATAAATATTTCAATATTCTGATCAGGAGAATTTGGCTCGTATGATGTGAGGTAGTGATCTGGAGATTTTATAAAATGAAAACCTCGCATTTCGTCGCACTGCACTGTACCTTGCACATGTAAATAGCTCAGCGGTTAGCGTGTTTGATTTTATCGTGAGAATTGAAGTGTAAATCCTGATGACTTGATGTCGGTTCGAAGCTCGGCGAAGCCTGTCAGAAAGTAAAATCTAGATTATATCAATTGGCACGACCGGTAAATAAATAGTCCACTAGATGTACTTGTGAGTTAAACTTGTGGTGCAAACGCTGCTAGATATAATCACGGATGATTATTTCACTCTGTGTTCTATTCTTTAAGTTAATTTTGAGAGTTCAACTGTTTGCTGTATATAGCTATAATATATAAATCAGTAGAATCGCCATTCTACTGATTTATATACGTTTATATACGTTTCTTTTTTATCGATCTATCTGGTACAAAGAATAAGCAATTCGTCGGGACTTTTAATCAAAGATGGACCGTCTCTTCATGCAATCCGTGATACGGAGTCCCTGAGATACGGAATCTTTTAGATACGGAATCCATGAGATTGGCAGCATCCGGTAACTTCAAATCTATACTAGAATTTGTATTATGCGTATCCTTTTTACACGTCACTTAACTGAACCTGAAATAAACTGTAAGAAGAGTAAAACGCAATACCAGGAGGATCTGTAAACTATTTGTGCTAACTAGTTTTGTCCTCTATCTGTTCGTTATGTTCTCTTAAATTAGCGGAATGAGCTCTTTAGTCTAACGTAATTTTAACTGACTGAATGCGTATGCAGAGGTATATATACGGGTATTTCTTAGCTGCTATGTACTGTAATGTAGTTTAGTATTTTCTTCTGCAGAGATGTATTTTGCTTTAAGCTAGCATTAATGTTGATTTTAAGACGCACTATATTGTAAGCATTTTGATAGATGGCAGTTGAAATATTTGGCCTTAAAGTAATTCGCATGTTTATCTGTTGTTTACGAACTAGTGATGCGTCACAAAGTATATTTATGTAATATGTATTCTTTATTATTGCTCATGCAAAGCATAATTCTACGTGTTGAAGTTAACAGGAACTAATAATAATTAACGATATATTATCTGGGTCACTGGAAAATAGACCGAACGTATGTTGCAAGTGTCATAAGAGTCGCCTAAGAAGAAACTGAGAAAGACTGAGGTAAATCGCTTGAGATTTCTTTTCTATTCTTAAATTAGGGGTTTTAATAAGGTTTGGCGAAAGCATAATATTTGAGATGAGTTCAACGTTTTGTAGTTTTCCCTCGTGTGTAGGACTGGGTATCTTGAATATATCGTAGGACAGGACAGTTAAAGGAGTGAGGGAGCCAAGAATATGGTCATCTCTTTTAGTAACCTCTTAAAATAACTCGCCGTAAAATAAAATTTTGCTATAAATACCGCCGAGGCATTGCAGTGTCAGTAGATTTGCTTTGACTTTATAATGCGGGTGATTTCAGGGTATTTATGTAATATGTATTTTGATGTTAACTGAATGGCAGACATGATGTCTGCATATGTATCTGACATGCGTTAAAAGAGTGTCGTCTTTTATTTCAGATTGTGCACGTTTGTTATTCGTTGCGTGTACAGTTGTACACTCTATTGGCAGTGGGTATGTAGCTATTGTACAGATTGGGCGAACGCTGTGAATATTGCATGTATATTGCCTTTGTTTAAAATATCATTTATTAATATGCGTTTGCGAGTGTATCTACCGGTAGTGTTTATTCGTACAGTAGAGTGAAATATCTGTAGAATGCCTGTCGCTTTCAACTTGCAAACTTAGTGATATAAAATTAACAGGTATACTGTGTGTTACGGTAAATACTGTGAAATATTAAATTAATAACTAAAATAGTACAAAAAAAAGTAGTTTATATTAAAATGACTAGTATTGAAAAATAATAACAAATATAAATGTAGGCTAAATATAAACATAGGTGCCATTAAGTAAATATAAAATATAATTAATATATGAACTATAAAAGAAATATTTAAAAATCGGCCTACTTATAATATTAATAATAAAGTAGGTATAACAAAATTGAACAAAATAATTATTCTTATTCTTCCAATGAAAAATTAATAATATTCATCATAAAATAAGTGAAATCAATTATTTCTATTATTATTTATATTATTATTTCTATTATTATTTATATTATTATTTCTATAGTATACTATAGTATACCTATTATTATTATTTCTATTATTATTTCTATTATTTCTATTATTATTTCTATTATTATTTCTATTATTATTGAAACATTAGTCATATTTGGCAATAAAATAAGTATTGAAGTTATAATTCGTATTGCTTTGTTATTGATTTCATAGATTTCTTAAATTAAATGGATTAATCTCGTTTGCAGAGTTTAAAAAATTATAAAAATTGTCTCATAAATAAATAAATAAATATATATATATATATATATATATATATATATATATATATATACATGTATATATCCGTGCTTAATTTCATAATAAGACGTTGGTTACCAATTCATCGTACTTACTTCGATAATATGTTCCGAAGCTAGAAAAAGCAGTTGTATTCGTTGTTATTGGCTGGAATCTGTGGCTATTTCGGTAAGACACCCGACTAAATTTATACCAAACGTTTTATGACATACCAAACACCTCATCGTACGACATACCGAATACCTCAAAATGTACCTTATTCCTTTTATCATCTCTAATCTCCTAAACAATTTAGTATATGACTCGTTGTGAAAGAAAACCATGATAGTCTATGTGTGTAGCATTAATGACTTGGGGTCAAATTTGTTATCCTATTAAGAAGAATCTGATGTTTTGTATGTAACGACTATTCTGGCGCATTAATATACCTATTCGCAATCAGTAAGTGTATGAGTTGCGGAATAGTAGATGAGTTTTCCTATCATACACGTTGTCTTGTCGACTCTAGTTCGAAATGCGGGTACATGTGTACATACATTGAATTATAAATCATAGATCCATAGATCTGTAGGAATTTTGCAATCTTTCACTTCCATTTTTTAATATTAGATTTTATAGTACATATCCATAAACCCTCTGTTCTTTTTCACGTAATTAAATGAACTGTTAAATAAGTATATTCAATCAGAAACTGATTTCTCAGCATCTTTTTTTATGCATTAACTTAAGAATTGCTAAAGTAAAAAGCGTTTAAAGAAATAATAAAATGCAATCTAATTTAGTATAAATTGTGTTTGTTTTTTGTTTTTGGGAACAAAAAGTGTGGAATCAAAATTAAAGGAACTTTACTTAAATGGTGCAAAAGAAATTCAGACACTACATATATTGAGAATTTTTTAATTTTAATGCCGTATAACAGAATGTAGTGCAGAAGAAAACTTAGGTATATCTCTCGCATTGACATAATTATTTTACTAGTTAAATTTGTTAAAGTTTTAAATTAATAAATGCATTTACTAATAAAAATTAGATATATGAATTAAGTAATGGACGCATTTCGCGATGAATAATAAAATTATATTTAACATAATAAGAAATTTATTGATCGAAATTTTACTGCTGTGACTGAAGAAAATTACGTTATAATTATATTATGATATTGATTTCTAATCTAAATACGTACGTTTGTCATTTTGCCTGTAACTATTTGCAATTTTAGAGTATTCGTCTTAACATAATTAGAAGGCGACATAAAAACAAGATTCTAACTAACGGCAGAAAGGGCATTCGGTGAATGAGTACCTAGGCTCCAGAAATTGCTTCAAAATTTAAACGAATGAAAACTTTTTTTAAAAAGAAAGTCTATTTGTATCCCGACCCTAGTTAAGTTGGAATTTAAAGGAAGATAATGATGATGTTTTAACTGAATTAGAGAAAACTATGCTGCGTTTCTTCTTGAAGTTGGAAGCTATTGTAAAATAAATTTATCATAACATAAATATTAAAAATTATGTCATTATTAGCAAATAATAGATTTGTTGTCATCATGTTAAGTTTTCCTCTATTTGCTTATTTGATTGCACCGCTTTAACTAAAAAGCATTGTTCGTTGTCATTCAAGTTATCTATACCAAGTATATCGGGATATACATAGCCTATGTGCTTAAAAGGAAGAAATTGTTGTCATTTGCAATAATAGTTTAAATTCATTTCGGGTCTTTAGCATTGCCTTAGATTAGGAGACGGGTGTTTGAACATTAGTGATAGATTATTTGAATTTTAATGTGTTATGACCTCGAAGATAATGTTGGATTAAAACAACTATTTATGTAATCAATGCAAATTTACGAATCTTGTCTTATATTGTGAATATTTAAAGTGTGATAAAAGTATCGTGTAATTTATTTATGTGTAATTATCCATTGTGTAATTATAATACTATTAAACTTAAATATTATTATAACAAATAGCATAGTCTAGAAACATTTATTAACTTAAGAGGTCAATTATTTCTTAAGTTTTAATTGCTATTCAAGCCGCGTGTAGCAACAAAGGCAATGGAAAACGTGTTGTTAAATTTCACTTAAAAATTAGAATCTGATGAGCTGGCTAAAGACATCATTAGTGATGGGCTCTCATGAATATTGTTATGTAAATATGCTTCTCGATTGAAAGTGATTGTCAAATGCATTACTGGCTATGATTATTGAAGGCTCTTTTTTCTGATTTGTTTTTGTTCAAAATGATTTTGTCGGATTTATCGTGGCATTTGATTTTCCAATTTGTAATTTAATTTCATGATTGACGTGATGAATATTTAGGAGTGATTTTGTCATATTTCAAATTGTTGAGTGATTTCTATCAACTTTGTGACGTTTTCTGAATCGAGTTGTTCGCGAAATTGACTTAGTTGTTTAAGAAAACTGTAATTTTTTCGTTTGTTGCTGGTAAAGGTAGATGATCTTTAGAATTTCTGTATACTAAATGTAGATGTCATTGTCTATTACTTTTTCTGATTCTTGGCCTGCATGTAAAGTAAAACTTACATTTCATTTAGAATACAGCGCCGATAGGACCGCATTTGATTGAAAAAATTGCAGAAAGTTCTGCAGAATATGATAATTTTGTAATTTTAAGGCAAGCGAAAGATCTCAAAGTAAACTTTACTAATCTAAATTGTTATTTAATAGAACATGTATATTAGAATAGATCTCAGCGAGGTTTTGCACTGAGGGTAAGAAGCAGTAGTGGATTGAGAGAATTTCTGAGTTACGGGAACTTCAGCTGAAGGATTTGAGTACTCAACAGTTTAGAGAACGCAATGGTTTAGAGAGCTTAAGGATAGAATTTGAAGAACTTTGAAGTAGGATTAAGATAAAATGGAACGTAGATTTAGAGAATTTGGATAGGATATGAGAGAACTTAAGATAAATTTTTGAGAAGTTTAGAATTTGGAGAACTTTAGAGTAGGGATAGCGTTTGTCTTTGAGGAACGTTTTATAATCTAGGGAACTCTTGTGATGAGATAGTGCTTGTTCTACTCTATTTATTCTCTATAGACATCTACTAAGTGTTGTGTAATTTGTTGTCTTTGCTGGTTTTCATGCCAATGCGTGTGCGTCAATAGTGGTCCCATGTCAATAAATCTATGTTTCTGTTCTTTGTAATTGTATTTTGTAAATTAATTATTAATTATAAAAAACATAATTGCATTAACGGATTGCCTTCAGGCAATTGTGCTACTTGTATGTTATTTGCCTGTACTACTGGTTATATAGTACCAGTTGTACACTAGGTTATATAGTACCAGTTGTACACTAGGTTATATAGTACCAGTTGTACACTAGGTTATATAGTACCAGTTGTACACTAGGTTATATAGTACCAGTTGTACACTAGGTTATATAGTACCAGTTGTACACTAGGTTATATAGTACCAGTTGTACACTATACCTAAACGTCAGTAGAAGCTGTTTTGCGCTTTGAGAACATTTCTAGAACAATTTTCTAGAAAAACCCCAGATGTGGCTCGGATATCAACATTAGATTTAGCATAGCATTGTGTATGAAATGTAGCGTAGGGTTTGCTGAAATACTGTAAGATTGCCTGCTTAGTATATGGACTACAGTTAAAGTTTCTTACGCACTCAATTGATCAATCCTTGCTTTCTAATGTTGTTGCTGTCATGTAATAAGTAACTAGGACTTTAGGCCGTAAACTTTAACAAGAATTCTTGATTAAGTCTCGCTTTATACGCAAATGTATTGCAAAGCTTTGCTTTCTTGGGTGTGGCATTGGCTCTGCTTATGTACAGTTCCAATGCTAATTCATGATGCCGATGCTACTGAACAGTGCCAGAGCTAAACGGCACTGCTAATACAGAGTGGCACAGCCAGCCACAACCGGTGTTAATAAATTTTTGTTACAGGCAATGGAAAACAGGGTATGCCATGACTGGGACGCTTGGTACGGTAAATATTTCCGTTACGTAAGCAATTCAATACTGAGAACATTGCCACTGGATTTACTAGGAAGATAGGAGGGTAGATATTTCTAATTCTTCTTCCCCTTCCTGCAAAGCCCAAAGTGCTATATCTTAATAAATAGCGCCTATATTCAAAGTCATCAGTTTGAGTAAGCAAAATGCCAAGTAATTGTATATTTTCGTAAAAGCCTCGCGGTATGAAGTTTTTGCTAGAGGAACGGTAGTGCTTTGACAAAAACTGTTGTAGATTTTTTGCATCTAAACGGGTGCGTTGTATTATTCATTGAAGCAGTAATTGTTTCTGTTTTTAATTATTACATTTTAATTGTTATATTAAAATTAATTGTCTGTATATTATTTTTATATGCGTACTGTTATTGAATAAATATTTTATTTTTATTGTTAATTCAATTCAATTGTTCCTAAAAAATTATTATTATATTTAATTAGAAATGTTAATTTTCTTGTCGAACTGGGATTCTGTCTTCTGAAATGAAAAAATATGTTTAAAGCTTTAAAACGGGACCTCTAGATTAAAGCTAAAATAAAACCTTGTGTAAAATTGATAACTATATGCATGTAATATATAAAAGTGATATATATATATATATATATATATATATATATATATATATATATACATGCATATAGTGACGTCCCTGACATCATCCTTGTATGAGAAAACGGACTTTAAACCTTTATTATTATTTTTATTATATATATATATATAGTGTATATAAAATGTATATATAATATATATATGTATATATATATATATGTATGTATATATATGTATATATATATATATATATGTATATATATATGTATATAGAAAGAGAGAGAGGGGGAGAATACGTGCATACTGTAAATACAGTATTTATCTATATATCGTGTTATTGCTGCACAACGGAATAATACTTATTTCTATTGGTTTTGCTTATTTTGTATGTTTTTATTATACGAACGTAGATTCTATATTTAATGTTAATTAATTACCGTAAGCTCAATGACCTAATATTCTACAGTGCTGCTTATTACCTCGTTACAACCTTATGTTATATCTGTACAAGTTTTGTGACTGTTGTATAATTCGTTACTTGTGAAGCATATTGTTAATAATTATACTTAAGTTGATTGTAATAAATGCTCGTTAAGTACTTGCTGTCCTGCTGTTGTTGTTAATATAGCTTAGTTAAAGCACTACTGAGATTTATGAAAGTATAAAGTGAAGTATTGGCTGGAGCCAGTGGCGATGTCGGTATGCTACTAGTTGTGATGTCGGTATGATACTCGACCGCAGACAAGTATTGAGGGGTTCAAATCCTGGGCTCGCCCGTCATTGACATCGCTTTCTAGTGAGGAAACTGACGTTAACATTATAAATTATAATGGACATAAAGTATGTGGGCATGAAGAGGAAAACAGAAGACAGAGAAGGGCGGAGGCGCAATTTACCATAGACCTGCCAGTAGGCAGTGCACTAAGAGAGAGAGATATATAAATACTAAGACTATTATTATACAATACATTGCGATGTATTGAATACTCCTTAAACTCGATCTGACTAAAACTGAGGAATCAAAGGAAAACTACCTCAGATGTCATTGACTTCAAAACTAAAGCACATATTATAAAGGAAGAACTTCAACCTTTGTTCTCATTGACGATATCGAACTCTCTTATTCCTGCAGATTCTCACCAAAATTCTTTAAATCACTGTCATTATTGACTCCAGTTGTTGCCTACTTCAGAAAACTTCAGGATCAGTTACGCTTTAGGTTTAATCAGTACAGACTGTATTTGTTCATAATATGTGCAATATGAAGTGAATTGAAAAATCACTATAAATTAAAATAGAGCATTCGCCTAGTTGTTTAATTAAGCTGTACCGTGTAAAACAAGACTAGCCTACTGCTGACTCCTGGTACGAAACGCTCGGCACCAAATTTTCATAATTCAGTTTAATTTGTACCACAGTTTCCTTTGACTCACATCGGCCGTGGAGTTACGGAACATCTGGAAACCATTCCTTCAACCATAGTTGAAGCCATAAGCGCTTGAATGACTTTCGGCGACTAGCTAGATAGAGTAATGCTCTCACTGGGGACCGATTGAATGGTATAGGGCTTTTTAATTAATTGCATCATTGATTATGTTTGTTGTAAGCTTGTACTTTTATTTCTCTCTTTGTACACTTTGTATGTATGCGACTTTACACTGAGGTTGTTAAATAAACATATATATATATATATATACATACATGTATGTATATATATACATATATATATATATATATATATATATATATATATATATATATATATATACATGTATATACATGTATATATATACATATATATACATATATATATATATATATATATATATATATATATATATATGTCTGAATGGATGTACTCTTGAATTGGACTGCGTTTATCTAGCGTTCTGTCAAACGGTGGGTCCACTTCATATTTCTACTCTGAGTAACTTTCTCGATTGTCAGAGCACGCATTTATCGGTCTCAAATTGCGTTTTTCATGAGAATTGGTCCCTTTACTAAACATTAGCGCAGCTTCTGGCCGCTTTTGAGATTAGCTTCAACCTACCTTCGTCAGTTACTACTTAGTCGCCTCTTGCTACACGATCAGTCTCAGAATACGTTAAGTTGCCACTAACAACATATTTTATGTGTGGGCTACTCTTCCTTGGTCCTAAAATTAATTTCCATTTATAATTGTTAATCATAACTTATAGAAATTTCCCAATCAATAAAAATTAGAAAGTGAATAAATTTAGACAAGAGTCAGAAATTAGCAAAATTTAAGTTAATTAATTTTCAATTGTTAATAATAAGAATTGTGCTGCCCGAACCCTTAAGAGTCTAATCCAACCTGCCCTTATGATATCCGGGCTTCCATATCTTCTACATACTCCACTAGACTGTTACTCGTTAAATCCCACCAGTTTCAGTCAACACTAATTACGTCTGTCATGTTCACCACAAGGATTCGTTTTCATCTAATATCCTAAACGCCACCGATGGAAAATTGAACGCAGATCCTGCTGCTTTAGAAGTGCTATATTAATGTGCAGTGAAGATTTTCTCAAGAACATAATTATTTTTAGTCCGGCGTTGGTTTGAGCTACTTATTCTGCGTCGTATGCCGAAAAGAAAGGTTTTATTTTTGTAGCAAGGATTAGATTAATCCTATAACGGTGTGTGATAGGATAAATTTTCGGATGTTAGTATACAAAAATGCGATCCCCGTGTTGTGTCCGGGTTGTTTGAAGAGTAGACTAACTGGTGACTGACGTTTCGTAGAAGGCGTGTAAGCCAACATCGGAAAAGGCATTCGATTGGTGAGCGACTTGGCTTCAGAAATTGCTACAAAAGTTGATAAAATGAATGAAAGAGATCATTATTAACTGATAATTAAGAGATTATTTATTGACTTATGATATGGTAGGAGACAGAGAGAAGTGGAGAAGGATTATTAGTATCCTCATCCTAGTTAAAGTTTGATTGAAGGGAAAAAGAAGATGATGACGATGAGTATATGCAAATGAGAGAAAGCCGAAGATAGGCCTAAAATGCTTACAACTGAGGTAAATTCCTCTTTCATATCTCTATTAAATGAATGACTGTGCACCACGTAAAAAGGTGGTAAAGTTAATGTTAACTTTACTTTCCTCACTCGAAAGCGATGTCAATGACGGTCGAGCCAAGGATTTGAACCGCGCACATAGTGATCCGCGATCGAGTACCTTACCGACATAGCCACTGGCTCCAGACAGCTTATCGTGCCGTTACAAATGTAAGAATATCAGTTAAATGACACACTATAATGTAAAGTTACGTCCGTAAATGTTACATTCATTAAATTTGCACTTATTACATTAAAATTGCAATATATTAACATTTATCATCACATCATGCCATTACTAATGTAAGATTATCAGCTACAGCACAAGTCTACAGCGAAGTTGCGTGTAAATGTCTTATAGAATTTTAGTAAAAGTTCTATTAGAGCTTTAATGTTTAATTGAGTATATCATACTCAGCCATCTCTATACTTTACAACAGTTACGGTAAAACAAGCAATCTCTCTCTTAGTGCACTGCCTACTGGCAGGTCCATGGTACATAACGCCTCTACTCTTCTCTGTCTTCCGCCTTCCTCTTCATTTCTACATATGAGTGGGTCTTTAAATAATTATCTAACATACCTAATCTCGGCCTGCCTCTGCCTCTTTTTCCTTCCATTCTACCTTCTATGACCTCTTTTAATAGACCTTCCCCCCTTAGAATGTGTCCTATCCATCTCTTCTTCCAAGTTTTTAATACATTTATCAACTATCTATCTGTGCCAACTCTCTCCAGGACTTCCTCATTTGTAACCTTTTGAGTCCAACTAATCCTCTCCATTCTTCTCCAAATCCACATTTCCAATGCCTCCAGTTTCCTAATATCTTCCTTTCTTAAGGTCCATGTTTCACATCTATACAATAGCGTGGTCCAAACCAAAGTTTTGACTATCTCTATCTTTGTGTCTTTCTTTAGACTTTTTGTTAATAGTTCTTTTCTAGTACCAAAGGCCACTTTTGCTTGTGCAATCCTACTGCATATTTCCGTCTCATATTTCCCATCATCGGTTATAGTATGACCCAAATATTTGAAACTCCTTACCTGTTCCAATTTCGTACCATTTATTGTGATATTAACTTCACCTTTATTACTGGACACTCTCATAACCTTGGTCTTTTTTATATTAACAAGCAATATGCAATAAAATCCACATAGTAAAAAGCACTACAATATCAAATAACTAATACGCATGTATGTAACAGCTTAAATATCATAGTCTGATAGATTTCTCAGTGGTTTATAAGTTAGATGAATATTAACACAATCTACCTTATAGAAGCAATAATTCAGGCTGGAATAGACCTAATTAGCGCTGACATGACAAGAAATGAAACTTTTCGTAGTTGTGCTATCAACAACTGGTCCAGCTGTTAATGATTTGGAAGCCAGGAATAGGCTGTCTAATTACTAGCGATGCACGCCTTCTTTCTGATGCTTGAAACGCCTACGCCGTTTGTGCAGCTTTGTGGGAAACTGGCTAACAATTCAGCCGCCTATCAAATGTTTATGTGTGATTGGGTCCATTTTCCAACAATTTGACTACTTTAAATGGAAAAAATTAAACAGAAAATAGATTTGATATATTTCAAGTTTAGTATATAAAGATTGATATTTAACATGGATATTTTCTATAAAATGAAACTACGTTTTGCTGATTATATAGTATGATCTCATGAATTAGATATGAGATACTTTTTTGACATATATTTTCTGTATAAGTTTGTGAAAATAAACATAAAAAAGAACTAATAATTTCATAAAACTTTCATCGAATTAATTTCTCGTGGGAGAATAATAGTAGAGATGGGAATCGAACCGAACCCGAACCGAACCCATAAATCAGCAATTTTGACCGAACCGAACCCGAACCCTGTCTTTGTCTTCGTTCAAACCGAACTGAACCAACATCTTGAAGTTCCTTTCTCCTTCACCAGCCTGACATTATATAAATATAGTAAAAACAATACAAATATCTATATTAGTTTATGCATTTACATGTCTTACATTATCCAACAGCATATATTCAGGTAAGGCTGATTCCGACACAAATTTAAAAATTAATAACATATAGCAATACTAAGGAATGGTACCGTTACAAAGGAACGGTAGCGGGAAGCGAGACTGGTCTACGGAAGATAATGGATAATCTGAATGATATGGCATTGAAATACGGAATTAACATCAAAGAGATAAAGTAGTGAGAGTATCCAAGAATAAAGGTGAAGTCAATATTATAATAAATGTTACGAAATTAAAACAGGTAAGGAGTTTCAAATATTTAAGTCATGCTATAACAGATGATGGGAAATGTGAGACTGAAATATGTAGTAGGATTGCACAAGCAAAAGAAACTTTTGGTAATAGGAAACTTTTAACAAAAGTGCTAAAGAAAGACACTAAGATAGAGACAGCGAAGACCTTGATATGGACCACGCTATTTTATGGATCTGAAATATGGACATCAAGGAAAGAAAATATCAGGAAACTGGAGGCATTGGAAATATGGATATGGAGAAGAATGGAAAGGATTAGCTGGACTCAAAAGGTTACAAGTGAGAAATTTCTGGAGAGAGTTGATAAAGATAGACAGTTGATAAATGTATTAAGATATAAGAAGAAGAGTTGGATAGGACTCATTCTAAGAGGGGAAAGTCTATTAAAAAAACGTCATATAAGACAGAATGGAAGGAAAGAGGCAGAGGCAGACCAAGATTATAAATGTTAGATGATTTTAAGATCCACTCATATGTGGACATGAAGAGGAAAGCGGAAGACCGAGAAAAGTGGAGGCCTTATATACCATGGACCTGTAATAGGCAGTGCACTAAGAAAAGAGAGAGAGAGAGCATTACAAAAATCACTGGTATTTGAGACACTTATAGTTTATTACTGGTTCAGTTGATAGCAAAAGGTATATATTATGATCATTTTTGTGTGGAAGTGCATGTGTTTACCAAATCGTCCTTATTTAAGATTTTATGTTAATAAATTGCACTTTGTCTCTGAAATATTGCATCTAATTTTAGCCAAGACATTTCCATTTAATTATAAACGTTTCTAATATATAGGCCTAGTGACAAAATTTATTTTTAAATTGATGAAGAATTCTATTTTCTAGTTATAATCAAGGAAAATATTAAAGGTACCGTATAAAAGTTAAATATCTATTTTATGAACATTTGTTCGTCAACTTACAGTATTTTAAGAAATGTACAGGAATAAATACCACTTCTCTCATTTTCATTCATAATCATTCTACAGCTCTTTGTACAAACTTGGTTAGAAAGGTAATTGATTACTATACAACGAGAGGATCTACAGTTTTTGCTGCTTTTATCGATTTTTCGAAAGCTTTTGATAAAGTAAATTACTGGAAACTCTTCAATAAGTTACTTGACGACAATGTCAATACTGCCCTAGTCACCTTATTAAGTTTTTGGTATAGTCACCAATCATCTACAGTACAATGGAATTATGTTGTTTCAGACTCCTTTTATTTAGGGAATGGTACTAAACAAGGGAACCTATTGTCTCCCTATTTGTTTTCGAGATATATTAGGAATCTCATAGAAGTGATTATTAATTGTAATATTGGGTCAACTTAGGCTGCATTTTTTATAATATTTTAGCGTATGCTGATGATATTGTTCTTTTGGCTCCTAGTTGGGCAGGATTACAGTTTCTTATTAATAAACTACACAAGCATGCTGAGTTAATAGATATGTCATGTAATACTGATAAAACTGTTTGCATGATCTTCTCTCCTTCCTGTAAGAGTAAGATTATGACTCATGATTTTCCTCCTTTTAAACTCAATGATGTTGATCTTAAGTGTGTTAGAGAATTTAAACATTTGGGTCATATAATTAATAGTAATTTTCATGATAATAATGACATTAAGAAAGAAATTCGCAATCATTTTATTCGTACTAACATTTTAAAGAGACGTTTTGCAAAATGTTCAGTGAGTGTTAAAAGAGTAATTTTCAAGGCTTATTGCTTGTGTTTATACGACATATGAATTTTGAGAAGTTATTCAGCATCCATGTTAAATAGGTTGAAATCCTGCTACAATAAATGTTTTAAAAACTTCTTTGGCTATAGCTATAGATATAGTGTAACTTCGATGCTGGATGAACTTGGGTGTCCCAGTTTTCAATATTTTTTATCTAGCTCTGTTACTAATTTTCAATCAAGATGGATTTCTCATTCCAATATGTTGACTAACTATGCTAATTTGCTTGGGCTGTAATTATATACATAAATATAATTATAATTATTATGATCCATATCAATATATTACTATTATTGCTCAGTGTTTGTATTGCATTTATAATCCATATTTAAGTTAATGTCTTAGCTAGTAGATTTAGAACTCTGATAGTATTAAACAAAATACTATATGTATATATTATTTTTATGACTGTTCATGTAGATTGCTTTTAGAGAGTTCGTTTAGTTCATCCACAATCACTTTAGTTTCTGTTGTTTTGTTATATGGACCTGTATATGTGTCTGAAATAAAATAGTTTGATTTGATTTGATTTTTTCATTGTCATATTTTTACTTAGGTGAAAAATGTGTCAGTTACTATGACTTCATGTATTTCTTTAAGCACATTTACCATAAACCATTTTAAACATGTTTATCATAACCATGATTATTATAAGTAATGTTAAACAATTGCAACATTATCCAAACCAAACCATTTAGAACTCGAATCGAACTCTTGCGAGTTGGAAAGCAAGCCGAACCCGAACCGAACCCGAACCCTTGTTCTAACCGAACCCGAACCGAACTTTCATTTTCAACAAACCGAACCGAACTCTCAAAATGTCATCTGCTAACCGAACCCGAACCGAACCGAACTTTCATTTTCAACGAACCGAACCCGAACTCTGAAAATTCATAAAATTCCCATCTCTAAATAGTAGTGGCTGCGTTCTAAATTAGAAAAATTATTTAACCATTTTTCCCTAAAGACTAGTCTATGGTATGCTAGGCTAGTTTAAGCCAAAATGTCAAAGATATTCCAACTAAAGAAATTCTAAATTGGATTATACTTTGTTCATTAACTAATATCAGGTCAGCTTTAGATGTTAAAATTAACGCTGATATCCTACAAAACACATTGAAAATATTAAAAGTTCTCAATATTTTTCAAATATTAAAAAGTCTGGAACCGAAACCCAGGGCACTGCAGTGAGTTTAGTGAACAGTATAACAAAGTATAACAGTATAACAAAGTCGTATTGTCAGAGTTCATTAAGTTGGAAAATCTTTGTGACATAAAAACTGAGCGGAGATAGCGTAGAATTGCTAATTCCTTCCTCTCTATCGTCCTGCAGGTCCTGGGGTCACGGATTAGGGCTATAAGCCGGACTTACAGAGAGTTTTGAGGAATTTAAACCTACAGATTAGTCGAGCGTGATTTACAGAGCAATCCGGCAGAAGTTATTATTTATTATTATTTATTTAAATGATTCAATCATTTCACACAATTGAGCTAGAAAAGTCTCACAAAATACAGCAATTCACATGAAATGTTAGTGTAGATATCACTGATCATATCCCCTGATTAGTCTAATCCTTATCTTTATTTTTGCATAAACATATAATTTAAATATGTGCATATTCTCCTATAATTATTGCTAACTATAAGTATAATTACATATTAGTGTATTGAGTGTGTTGTATACTAGAGTATAATTCTATGTCGTTGTATATTTGTATTAATTTCCAATCTATCTAAATCTATAGTTAAAACTATTACATTTTAAATATTATTTCCGAGCCGGCAAAGTGAACAACCCAGTTAAACGTAATTATGTACAACCCAACAACTACCCACCCATCTCATTTAGATCTCTGTCATTATGCCTTGGACCCGCCCCCTGAGAGCGCATGTGTAGGTGCACACCTGCTTCGGAGCCTATTAGCTCCTAGGTGACCAGATGAAAGAATGGCGCTCTCAGTATAGGATCGTATATTAACTGGAGTGATTGCCTAAAGGTGCAACGTTTGAAGCTGATATTAAAGACATGATCGAGACCAACCCGTAGCATAATTCTCCCTCTCTCTCTCTCTCTCTCTCTCTCTCTCTCTTAGTGCACTGACTACTGGCACTGGCAGGTCCATGGTATATAACGCCTCTAATCATTTCTATCTTCCGTCTTTCTCTACATGTCTACATACGAGAGGATCTTTATATTATATTATTTATAACATTCCTTTTGATAACACCATAATTGTTGGGTGATTCTTCGGTGAGGCCCTATATGCCTTCCTCAGCTTCGACTAACATTTACTAGGGCGTCATTCCCTGAGAAAACTATCCTGTTTACCCAAGTAGCATAACAATAAAATTTTATATAAATATATTAAAAATTTTCGTTCAGCATCAGACGACAATGTTAAGGACGTACCGTACATCGTACGGGCTATCCAAATGTAGAAAAATTCATTTTCTTACAGATAAGGATTCAACAATGTCGTGTCAACATGACAGCGCTTTCAACATTCAATACGCATAATATACAGTAGATTATAGACTGATATAATTTAGGATTGTAGGTTATAGAATGAGTTGAATCAATTATGTGCCTGGAACCTTCCACTTGATACAACACGACAGAGATTATTAAAGATGCAAGAAATCTGTGTTCTGTTGTTATCTATTGCAGCAAATATAGGCTGGAATCAGTGGCGATTTCGGTAAGATATTCGATCGCGTGTCTGCGGGGTTCAAATCCTGAGCTCGCCCAGTTCTGATATCACTTTCGAGAGGTGAAACCGACGATAACATCGTTTTTACGGCTTTTTAACGGGTTTATTTGTAAAACTGCATGTAGGTTCCATTAAATTTAAAAATAAAGGTATAAAGACTCCCTTTGAACATACTTAATTTGATCAACTAATTTTTAATATTAGATGTTATCCCGGTGGATTAAATTACCATACCAAAAAACTGTTCTGATGATGAAACGATACGATACTGATACGATGGAATTATAGATGATGTACTTTCGACTTGAACTCTCAGGTCAATTAAACATCCTAGGTCCATTCAATCTAGCATCATGTCTAAGCCGGCTTGTTAGTGCACTTCTAAATCCACTGATCAAAAGCAAAACCCATAATTGTACTACACAAGGGATAAGCCATCAGCACTGCCATTCTGGACCATTGAACTAAAGATGCTATTAAATTAATTATTACCTTCAATTTCAAGTCCACTAAAGCTGTGACTAGAGGATTTAAATGTGGAAGTTCATATTACGTTAGGTTGAAGCCAATAGAATTTCAAGAACAGTTACTGAAAAGGTTTGCCGTAGTCTTATTAAGGCTTTTTACAATGTGTATGTGTGTTTATTGCTTTCTGTTTTTGCTATTTGTTTATATTTAAGTTTTCTGCGGTATGTCAGATTTCATGTAATAAACGAATATATAACGTGTTGATCGATGGAGTACTCTTTAAGAAGCGTGAAAATCAGCATGATTATAAATAATATACCTTGAACCTGTCACTTGGCAGAGCACTAGAGAGGATGAGTTCTTCTACAGATTAATAAATGTGAAGACTATTATTGTATTTCAGTCTTAACTCTTAGAAACTTGACTTGACTTGATTAGTGCATTTGTTTCTGTGCAAGCCATCTAGTTAGCTTCGCCATACTTCGATTTCTACTGCGCAGTTGTTCAAAATATAATGTATTAGGCAATGTGATACCAAATTCTATCATAATATTCTATAGATTGGACCCACCTGATAGTTTGTCAGAATGCTATACTTTCGGAGATATATCTGTTGTCACTTTACGAAGGTCTTTGATATGTTGTCTATTGCTTAACGTAACGCTAACTTCCAATAGAGCTATATCAAAACCTTTTTCATAGATTCGTAATGCTTTCATACTGATAAATTTTGTAAAGATAGAGTATATTTGCAGTAGAGTTTGAAGTTCGAATATTCGGAAAATAGATATTAGATTTCGATATTTTGTGCTAGGGCTAAAAGGCTATATTGAAGGAGTCTATCATTAAATGTTAGAAAGTTTCACGCTTTTCTGACACATTCGTTTCGGCACCGCAGATCGTAGGTTAGCCAGAGGCTATTGAAGTGTCACTCTGGTAAATTCTGTCATTATTGCTTCGTCATTCCTTCTTGAAACCTTTTTACCAACTTCATCAGGTGTCTACGTCAACCATGTGTCAATAAGCTTAACCAAAAGCGTTAGCAACCTATAATATTAGCAGATGTTATATACTATACTTATTTTAATAATCAATCAGTCGTACTAATTACCCACTGACATACGATTTAAGAAAAAATACGCTACAATTACTACACCGTCGTGCTAAAAACAAAAGTGGATAAAAAGCGTAGTTATAATAATAAATTATATGCTAATTACCCACTAAAATATTTGTCATATTTAATGTAGTTTCTAAAGGAAATATTCTGGAGCTGCTGCGGTTAATAAGGGACAGTATTTGGCTAATTCAATCAATCATTGTTGGGTGTTTTTACGAGGCGACTAGGCTATTACTATGAAAATCAACTTGAAACCACCTAATAAGTCATATTTGTTTCAAAATTCGCGCTAAAAGCTGCACCAAGATTTACAAGATTAAAACCAATGTTATGATATTAACTCGCTTGTCAATGTTATAATTTCTCTACAAATCTTATGTTTTTGTTCGTCAGACCAATCGGCAATTTATGATGTTAACTCGTTTGTCAATGAAGAGCACTTGATGAGTCTGAAAACAAATAGTAAGAAAACATGCATTGGATCTGCTAGTTGACAGAACATTAGAGGGAGACCATAAAGCAATTTAGCATCGAGTGTGTGCTGAATGCGGCAAATATCGGTGACTACCATATTGAGACATCTCGCAAACTTTTGTGTCTTATTTTCGAGAATACTTAAGCATCTTCTCAGCATGTGGCATATGGCGCCATTATGAAAGGGTCAGAAAATCCTCATTGTTTATTCTATACTTATAATTTCTCTACAAATCTCATATTTTTGTCCGTCTGACCAAACGGAAATTTAACTTTAACAATAACCGTTCATACAAACTTTTTATCCATAAACTGAAAGGCACAGCAATTTACAAATTTCGCACACTATGAAGATTTCAACTTCATAAATTTCATATTGAGGAATCATCGAAATTTTCCAATATCGATGAAAACAGATTCCCAATATAATCATGTTAGCGTAATGTACCAGTTTGACTGCGGATTGGTCACACCCTGGAATGATACTTTTACCGGATGGGCCATTTGCTTATTATTGTTTCTGATTTCGTCAATTCGTCACACAGTTTCTCTTATTGCTGTTTTTACCTAAAACAATAATACTAAATACTATCAACCTGTTTTTGTTATAAAGGCCACTCAGCATTTATCGTATATATATATATATATATATATATATATATATATATATATATATATACACATATATATATATACGATAAATGCTGAGTGGCCTGTATCGTAGGTTTTTAAAAGCTATTTATGCATTTTATTGCATTTTCAATCAGCCTTAAGCTTCCCTCCCCAGTATGGTTTCGAATCTATAATCCTGCTAAACAAATCCAAACAGGGTAATAAGGAACAATACTGCCTGTTCCCCAGATGTCTCTGTACAGTATCAAGCTGTGCACCGAGACCGTTACAACTAAATCGATCAGAAAGTCAAAGCGTATCTGAGCGCCAAGTCTGGGGTTTTTAGACGTTGGGGTCATCCAGGATAATCTACGTTCCTCTGAGACTTTGGTATCCTGTTTATTTTTAGATTTGGACTCTTAACTTAATTATGTTGATTCAAGAATTCATGAAGGCTTGTAACTCCAGTTTGTTCGTAATTTCACACAGCATCACATCAAAATTGTAAAGGAAAAGACTACAACCGAGATATACTAAAATGTAAAATGCACCACTCACAGGTATAATCCAGTATACTTACTCGATATTCTGCTAGAGATTTCAGTTAGTATAATAAGATTTATACTAAATTGTACTAATAATCAATTCTACGTTACAGATACATCGATTCTCAAGAAATTGGTAATAAATTTACTATTATTCAAGAAAAGTACCAATAATATCGTAGAGTACTAATTATTATCGTAGATTTAAATTCATTTATCAAAATTTTACCGGGTTTTGCATCACGCTATACGGATCCACAAGGATGATACTGATCCATAAGGATCACAAGGATCGACAGGATATCGTCCTGCTAAGATTTTAAGTTCCGTGTTTTGACTCAGTTTGTATTCTTAGCTTTCTTCGAGTCTATGTTATCTGCTTTATAAGATTATCACAAGAGGCATAATAGTGGGTTTTCGCTAAACTTTAACATTTGTGCAAATTAGATTTGCACTACACGATTGCTACGAACACTGAACCACGTCGTGTTCATCATAGGGTTTATTTTAGACATTAAATTAAATTATACGTAACTTTTCAGGTCTGTTAACGCTCTGGCAGGCATTACTACTACTGGCTCCACTGTCCTCTATGAAATACTGTACATTCGCTAATAATCTGAGCCGTGCTGAATATTAATTAATTATATTTCTATTTTCATTAATTTATTGCGCTTACTGAAATAAATTTTCAGTTGGAGTTAACTATTTGGATGTATCTAATCTAAATTTGTAAGCGAATCATGCTGCATAACATTAGACATAATGAGTTTTCAATAGAATACCAGATAGGCCAATTTTCTAAAACTTCTATAACGTTTTATAGCATTCTGTAGATAGGCAATTTTTCTAACATTCTATATATGTATATATATATATATATATATATATATATATATATATATATAAATACACACATATATATACATATATATATAGAAAAATATATATAGAAATACACGTAGTTGACAGATTGATGATAGTCGTGAGGCTATCTATCTATCTATCTATCTATCTATCTATCTATCTATCTATCTATCTATCTATCTATATATATATATATATATATATATATATATATATATATATATGTATAAAGATAGATAGATAGATAGCCTCACGACTATCATCAATCTGTCAACTACGTGTATTTCTATAAAACTGGATTATTTTAATCGAATTAGGTCTCTGTTTCGACACGGATTTCTTAGAAGTGGAAAAAGAAATTCAAAGTTATTATAATTAGCAATGCAGACGTAATAATAGAATTCCTGAGGTTCCTTTTAATCTGTCAAATTTAAAAAGTATAACGTCTGTTTCTTTAAGACAATAATAATAATAATAATAATAAATGATCAACTACGTTGATATCTATCACTTTTAATACCACATGTTTAAACCGTTAGGCAATTTTGTCCATTTTCCGAGTAGCCAGTCCAGTGAATGTCTGAGATTTTACTCTCAGATCAGCGCGGCTGAGATTCGAACCCACGAGGGTTCAATTCACCTCAGGATCTGTCATTTAAAACTTCATGACATAATGAGTTAGATTATGTACATCTAGGACAAGGGTCCTAGATGTCCAGATCAGAATCAGAACTCAGGGTGACCACCTTATTAGGCAAGCTCGGTACGGACTCGGCCATTCAGCTGATACACTAGATTGATAGATACATCAATTTCGATACAGATCAACGATAACCAACGTAAATGCAGTAATGAAATTTCATACTCTACCGGTCACTGACGATGCCTAAGAAACACATTTAAATCAGGCCTTGAGCTGCGCCTGTTATGACATTTTCATCATTTTCACTCCAGAAGAAAACATAGAGTTCTCCACGAGCGAGAGTTAGACGATACTGCAACAGGTATCTTGCACGGAACTTCTTTCTTGCAAGTTTAGGCTTACAGACCGCCGTTAGTTTTTCGTAAACAGAACAAATATGATGGAAATACGAATTTCTGCAAAAATCATTTCGATAGATAGTTTCTAATCTTCCTAAATCAATTCTTATATTTTAAAAATAATTGCCTATAAATGTAATAACGAGCGGTGACTGAAATAAATCTATTTTTGAAACAGATTTACGAGTTCATGTTCTAGTGCTTTAATTTTCCCTGTCTTTGGCTATTCATGACTATGCAGTAAATATCATTATTGCGCAATTAGCTCAGATATACTACTAAAATTCCAGAGCTTTGGAAATTGCCTCTTTCGTAGACTGGCCGGAGAACTGAACTCAGGTAATTTGCCTCCGTGGCCAGCACGTTACCATTTCCTCTAGGTTTAAAAAGAAACTCAAAACTGTTTTATTCTATCGGGCATACAAGTAATTGCACTTGTAGCGCTACTGGGGCATGTTTTATATAGCAGCGCGTATATAAATGTACTTAGTATTATTACTATTATTTCGACGAAGCCTTCCAAATAACTCGAACTACGAAGATCACTGTAATACATTATTTTTATTATGTAGTTTCATGAATCGATGCTATTTAAAATATTACTAACGCAAAATATTAACATAAGCTGCCTGAGATAAGCCGTATTTTGAAGACTAGAGTTTTCTTTCGTTGAAGTCTTTGAAGTTCTCTTTCTAGTATCAGAATAGTAATTAAATAGCACAGCTGCGTTCAGACTTCATTTTCAGCTTGTTAGAGGTTTGCATGATTAAATTACGCGTTTTATCCATATCTACAATAGCACGATGAAAATAGCAAATGCTTTCGTTTGTTACAACGCGTCAATATGAAAGATTCATTTAGATTTTAGCTGTAATATAATGCAGAGAAATACTTCATAGCTAAGTGTCATGGAATAGAGTCACTTTTAAATATTCGTATATAATATTGTATTGTATCTTTGTTGCATGTTATGTTACAGGCAAAGATTAAATTATATATTATTTTATATCATTTTATAAGCATTGCCGTTCAGTAATAGATATATTGTTTTCATATCTTTTATGCAGTTCTGCATCAGAAAGGAATACTTTTAATTTCAGTGATAAGTTATTCATCTGCAGAAAATTCGTTTCAAATGTGGTTGCTTAGCAAACAGTACTCCAAACCTTTTTTCCTATCGCTCGAGCATGCTATCGAGTAAGCTATTACACCGCAGTAGTCCTAGCAACCAAAAGCCACAACCTTTATTTATTTTACTTTATTTCTACTGATACTTGGGTACGTAAAATTATAAGCTAGACCGCAATTGTTGAGAACATGTATGTTGTGTATTTCGTACAAAGCATACCTTGTAAAAGCGCGAAGCTGTTTGCACGGTCGCTACTTTTTCTTTGCTAAAACTCTTGTATTTATTTGCAGTAGGTTTCACGACTTTTTTCTTCATAACGCAGATGTTCGAAAACAGAGAAACATTAAAGACCAGAAACCGTTTACATCAGTTCAGCTATGACAGAATATCTAAGCGCTGAGAATAAAATGTTTACACTGATTGAATGTATTGTTAAACCGACTTGATAATCTTGGATTAAATCAAGAATTACTCAAAGGTTAGAACACCTGTTAAAACGAGGTTATCACGCTAGATCCCAGTGTATAGTGTTCTAGAACGTAGTCATAACTCTGGTTCGGATTATCATCTTGTCGTAAAGTTTATATTTGACTTTTGCGCTTCTGCGAGATTGGAATATTTGGGATATTTCAATATTTAGCACAATGAGGATTATTATTTATCTAACCATCGCGTTCTCCTGCATACACACTGCAAATCTTAGAAGGCTGCGGTCGGGTAAGAAACTGTTTTTGCTTATTCTACTAGAATTAATGCATAACGCTGAGATGATGTGAAAAGACTTCAAACTGATGGCGATATTAATGCTTTAGAATATGCAATAAACGTTATAATAATAATAATAATAATAATAATAATAATAATAATAATAGTAATAACAGTAATAACGTTATTTTTGATTTTTCTGATTATTATGCCTATTATAATAATACTAAATAATAAATAAAGGTTTAACGTCCGTTTCCTCATCCAGAGATGATGTCAGGGACGTCCCCAACAGCACATATCACTACAGATCAATGCACCCAGACCAATCTGCGAACGAAATGTGCTGAGGAGAAGCAAGGTCCTTAACGAAAGCCAGTCCGGTGATCAAAAGAAATGGTCAGGGTAGATTGATTATGTCTATGGTGGGAAAAGGTAAGTTTAAAGCTTGCTAAAGAATGTTGAAAGAGAAAAACAAAAGCGAAGATTAGCAGGTAAAGAGTTCCAGATTGTGGGTGCTGCGTAAGAAAATGAACGTCTGCCCAATGACGTGAGAATATTTGGAGCTGAGAGAAGATTGGCATCGGTGGAGCGAAGTGTACTTGAGGGGCGATAGGGGAAGAAGAATTTCAGATAAGTAAGAAGGCTTGCCAAATCGCAAAGTTTTGAAAGTTAATAGAGATATTTTATATTTTATGCGTTGATTAACAGGGAGCCAGTGAAGACTGCGTAGAAGAGAAAGAGAGCGAAATTGAAGTCGAGAGGACTTAAAAACAACACGTGCAAGGGAATTTTGGACGTGCTGCAAACGATTGAGAGAAGAAGTAGGCAACCCATGTAATAATGAATTACAGTAGTCGAGCTTTGAATGAACTATAGAATTAGCAAGGATAGTGGCTGAATTTCTAGTAAGGGATGGAGTTATTTGCCGAATCTGACGAATCTGAAAGAAAGAAGTGCGACAAACAGAAGAGATTTGGGATTTAAAGTCAAGGTTTTCATCAAATATGACTCCAAGGTTTTTGGCAGATCGAGAAGGTGAAAGAGCAAGATTCAAAAAATTAACGGAGTTATTGGTAATTTTACTTCTTTGCAAAGGAGTGCCAATTAAAAGATATTCAGTTTTGGAAGGATTAACAGCAAGACGGTTAGCACAAAACCAGGAATAAACCTTGTCAAGAATGGATGAGAGATGAGCCAGTTTTTGATCAGAATCATGATTAGAAAAGGAAATATATAGTTGTGTGTCGTCTGCATAAAAATGAAAATTTATGGAGGACTGAGCAAGCAGGTAGCTAAGAGGTGTGATATATAAAGAGGAGAGCAATGGACCTAACACTGAACCTTGAGGAACACCGCGTAGGAGGGGTAGTTCAGAAGAGCGATTTTGACCAATAACAACAGATTGTGTGCGACATGAGAGATATGATGTGAGAAGGGAAAAGGCAGAATCAGATATGCCAAAACAAGATTTAAGCCTATTTATTAGGATGCTATGGTCAATTGTATCAAAGGCAGCAGAGAGATCTAGAAGAACCAAGGCAGAAACCTGTTTACTACTCATGGCCAAGCTAAGATCATTATGTATACGAAGAAGAGCGGTTTCAGTAGAATGGAGTTTTCTATAGGCAGATTGATAATGAGAGAGAGAAGGGAAATAATCAAGATGAGTGCATAAACGGGTATAAATTACCTTTTCAAGAAGTTTAGAGATGAAGTTAAGATTGGAAATAGGACGGTAACTGGAAAGATCATCTTTTGGTAGAGAAGGCTTTTTTAGCAAAGGAGATACAACTGCTTGTTATTATGATTATTATGATTATTATGATTATGATTATGATTATGATTATGATTATTATTATTATTATTATTATTATTATTATTATTATTATTATTAATTATTCCTAAGAGCTTCATCGTTCTTGTTGCAGTAATCCATGGAGTTCTCTCTATTGAACATCAAAGCGCAATATGAGTAATAATATATGCCTTGAACCGATTATGTAGTAGATCAGTCAAATAAGACATTTGGCATTGCCAGTGGTAGATGTAACCCATAAAATATTTGACTAATCGCTTATTTTAGGTCTATTGGGAGAAAATTTTCGCTTTTTAAATAACTAATCTACAAAATATATTCATATTCTCAGTCTCCTTTCGTGCTATATCACTACTTTAGCTAATCTGCCAATTTAAGTTGATTCAAATAAATACCTTTACTACAAACCTTACGGGGTCCCTCAGCCTGAGAAAATAGTTGCTTTTGAAGTAGATTTTGCACTGATGTCAAGCCCATTTACTAAAAAATAAGTAAACCCTGCAATGAAAATTGAGGTCAAGTGGTTCTCTACTACTTTGAATTGTTGTTTAATATCGATCGAATTGTAAAAGAAATAACGAAATTGAACAACTGACAAACCTTTCGTCGATAGTTTTAGGAACTGCTTCTTTGAAACTCTAGACACTGATCGATTCGTATACACAGAGTTTCTCAGCAGACTTATTTCTTGCACGTGATTCTTTCATTTTAGTTTCTTAGTTTCATTTTTAATTTCACTACAGTTTCCTTAGGCTAGAGTTCACTAGGTTGCAGTTTCCGTGGTCTGCAATTTATTTAAGTTCCAGTTTCCTTAGGCTACAGGTTCTTTAGGCTGTAGTTTATTTAGGCTACAGGTTATTTTGCTACAGTTTCCTTAAACTTTATCTTCTGCAGTTTCTTTTGGCCTAAGCTGCAGTTTCATTAGGCTTACGCTACGGTTTCTTTAGGCCTAGTTTGATGTTTCTTTTGAATCTAATATATTTAATCTATGGCTTCTTTAAGCCAAGGCTTCTTTATGGTTTTTAACAGGGTTGACGAAATCGTCAATTCTCCTAATTTTAAATCATGGTTAGGAATCACTGGTGTAATGAAATGAATATATGTAAGTGAAGAGAACATTGGTGTTGACTATGTAGTCATTGGAAATTCTATTTATTATTATTTTTTATTAGATACAGTATTATAGAAATTAAAATTGGAACAGGAAATTGTCAAGGAATAGTGGAAATTTCAATTTCCTGCCTTGTAGTTTTTATTCCAACGCAGTACTAAAAAGTAAAAAAGTAAAAAGTAAGTAAAAACTGTTGTTTGATGTTTGGTATCATCGCCTGATATCTAAATACATGACCTAGTTTAGTGTCGAACTCAAGTAATAACAGACTAGAGCTGAGTTGGTAGGAACAATATCACGTTAACGATGTTTGCAGCAACACATGTAATAACAGAAAATATTTCAAACGAAGATTTTACAACAACGTCTAGCAATGCGTGGTTCACTAGAGGTACAAAAGAAATTCTGGTAATAAGGTATTACCCGAAATTCTGGTAATATTGTATTACACGAATTTGTTAAATCTCGTCTTGCTTCACTAGCAACTTTGTAATTGGTTTGAAATAGATTAGGTTTTATGGTTAGAGCTAGATGTTTAAGGTTTATGAAGACTGTTGTTGTCAAATCACGTCTGTATCCAATGCCTAGTTATTTATACTGACTTGATAACTATACATATGTATATCTTAGACGATGTATTGCCAAGTGTTTTGGTATGTGCGGGGTTCAAATCCTGGGCTCGCCGGTCACTGACATCGCTTTCGAGTGAAGAAACTGACGTTAACATTTGCTTTACCAGCTTTGTTATAAAGCTAAAAATGTAATGCCAAGTTTAACGGCAGTTTCCTGCATGATAGATGTCAGTGACTGAAGAGGAATGGATGTTAACTTTACTAATCTTTTCAAATATTAGCTATTAAGAATGGAATAGCAACGAAAATAGTATATCATGATCTCTAGGCATCAGGATTAACATGTAGCGATAAATGAAGAATCTTGATCATTATATATATATATATATATATACATATCTTTCTATCTCTCACTGTCTATCTATTACTCCGTATCTCTCTATCTCTCTTAATAAATATCGTTTCGACATTCTACTGTCAGAAGTTCTACCTCATCGGTTTCAGTTCAGTGGTCGGAGTTCAAGTTTATCATGAGATATCTGTCTCACGTCGGCCCATATATCAAGTCCTAATTATGTCTTTCAAATCTTCAACACCAACCGCCCAGTATACAGTAGCATCCAGCACCAAATATTTGAGCAATAAGTTCAAGGGAGGGAGTGAAAAGGGTGTCGCAATTTTGCACCGTTTGTTGCCATCAGCATTCAGTTTATTACTTTTATATCCGTAAGTGCTAATGGACAATTTGTCAGTTGCGTTTGTCTTGACCAATAATTGCTGTTTCTAAAAGTGAAAAAGATAGTTATTTTTATTAGCGTAATTGGAAAGAATTAACAGTTTAGAACATATTTTGTTATTTGATATGTTAATTACAGTTCAAACGGATTTTATATCGTAAGCCACAAAATTGTGTCTTTTCTTTTTCATCACGTTTATGATCCAGAAGTTTGGTCGTTGATGCGCCTCAAGCATCAATTTAGACCTGATTTAAAAAATAATTTAGGACGGTCTTTATAAATCTAACGGTTTGATTAGATGTTTGATTGGCTGATTGATTAATAAGTTAAATAATAAAATGAGTGATCGGTCGATGGATTGATTTATTAATTTGATTGTCTGCCCCGTCGCGGTAAGTCAGAGCTTCTAAAAGAATAAACTCTGCTAGGACTATCTCAATTTTTTAGCCAGACATATATGCCACAACTCAAGCAGTATAAACCCATACATTATGATTTTAACTTACAAACAATATTCAAGCTCCAATAATTAAAATAATATCCACTAATATAGATTTATTATTTAGACTTACCAAAATCGTACAATTTAATTCCAGTTGTCGACATAAAGTTGTTTCCAGGCTCCCTGCATGTCGGAGTTTGACTATAGAATATTAAAAATTGACATGTCGGCTAATTTGATTCGATGCATGCGTGCAATCGCTGATTTAAAATCTAACGAAGATTGAATCGGAAAGTCCATTAATGCGTCGGATAGAAGTCCCCGCACACGCTATGGATAGTATCCCGAATAGCGTGCTGAATTTTTATCAGTCTTGTGGCGAAAATTGAGAAGTAGAGTTAGAGAGTTTGCCGAACGGATTTGAGAAACCGTACGAGTTTGAACTTTGAACCTTTCAACGTCAGAGGGAGTTTGCGCAGAAAGGAAAGCGATATTATAGTAGATAATATCTGAAGGTATTGTTATAACAGTAACAGAAAACTGATGCATTTGATAAGGTGGTACTAGACATATAAATATCGAAAGAAGTACAATAAAATTGTGTTCATGCGATTGACTAGAAAATATTATTCTACTGTGGTTTGAGTAGTGTTCCAGTTTGTGTTTCATATTAGACGGACTTGTAATTAATTCTGAAAGTTACATTATAATCAAAAACGAGTTGACTGTCTTATAATGCGTCTAACAATGTACAAAAAATACTATATTTTAATATAGTTTAATATAGTAACTAAAATTACTTAGTTTAATAAAATATTCCAATACGTATTAATAACTATTATTAATACGTTTTACATGTAATAGTTTTAAGGCATAAGTTATTATACTATATAGTCGATTGAGGAATACTAAAGCAGAAATTCACCATACATGCCCAGAATTCAACTTATCGGTACTATTCAATTTATCAGAATTATCGGTACGATTTACGATTAATAATTACGATTAATAATTACGATTAATAATTACGATTAACGATTACGATTAACTATTGACAGTGTCTTTCACATTTTGCGCTAATTGATGAGATGACATCGATTTCTAGTATTTTGCACCGATTGATTTCTTGCAGGAAACCACCTCAGAAGCCATAATTTCTCAAGCTGAGGCAACATAAGGTAGGGGTAAGGCATAGACTTAGAAGAGACTTTGTTAATCTAAAGAGTGCTCTTATGGAGAAAGAAAGCAGACTTTGAATATGAATATGTACCTTGAACCTGCCACTTGGCAGAGCACTGAAGAGAGAAAGTTCTTGCAGAAATTAAAAGAATTAAAATTGCAATTGCATTTAGGCCTAAGTTGACAAACCGTTGGTCTGCCTATTTTCCAGTAGATTTACAGTAGATTTACTGCTTAGTAGTTGTATTCGTAGAAATATGTCGCATCTGTTCTCTTTAAGTCTCGGCAGATCTAACATGAATCACGGCATCGTTCATATTACGCGTTATATGAGATTTATCCAAGCGGCATAATGTCATATTTAGTACTTTTCTATGAATGGACGAGTCATAATAAATTTATTCTAGTTCGAATGAGTTGTGTAAATTATTGCTAAATGATATTTAAGCGGAGCTACCCTGCTGTGAGAATATATCGAATTGGTAAATGAGATTTTCCGCAGTCTAAATGCCTGCAATGAATAATACAGTATCCATGTAATATTGTACATATTCCAAAATCACTGTTGTTAAATAAGTTAGCATTTAGCAGTGATTGTGCAATAAGAAAATCTCTTCTGAATTTAAGAATTTAACGTCCGGTTCCTCGCCATAAGGAAATGCCAGAGACGTCTCTTACAGAGTTTGAGCGCCACCAGTGCATTACAATAGTTCATTCAATTAGTTTATAAACTCAACTTTCTGTGTGATCAATAATCAATTACGGTGGCAAATGATCAATCGTCGTATGTTAAAGGGACGCAGTTTTCAGAATTTACCAAAACTGTCATCAACATACTGTAAATTCACCAAAACTACTCAGTTAGGCATCAGCTTTAGAGAAGAGAACCAAAATCCAATTTAAATTAAAGTAATGTCCCAATCAAAATTAATTAGGCCTAAACGAGAACTTATTCTTTAATATATTCACTGCTACTATATTTACAACAATTGTTAAAATAGGAATTGAGAGCGGATGGAACGGTCAGAAATTTTCCCTCCCCGCTGTAATGTGTTTGCAGGTCTCTTAGTATCTAATATTAGCGCATGGCAGGAGCATGTATCTGACAGTTAGTGGTACTAAGTTCCCATGCATCAGCCACTTTAACCACTGATCATAATTTGAAATTAAATTAAATTAGATAATTTAAATTAAATACAAGGCACAATCAAAATTAGTTAAACCTAAATTGGCTGGAGCCAGTGGCGATGTCGGTCAGTTATTCGACCGCGGATCAGTATGTGCGGCGTTCAAATTCTGGGCTCGCTCGTCACTGACATCGCTTTCGAGTGAGGAAACTGACGATAATATTAGCATTTTTACCTAAATGATCTAGCTTATTTTGTAGCATATTCATTGTGACTACATTTAGAATCTGCTAACTCCAGAAAGCATTCGGTTATACGTTTTCAGTGATAGTTCTGTGCTCTTCCTGTAAAGTAGTCTCGAAGACTGAGTTCGGCCATGACACTGCTATATACGTTTTAGTTATTAATAATAATATGTGATGGATTAGTTTGCCGATGCAGTCGCGTAGATGTGATGTCTCAATTAGAAGTGAGATGAAGCTTTGATGACAGCTTGCTTGATTGTCGGTGGTCCATGTAGTACTTACCCTCTCACGCTTCACTGGCTGCGTACTTTATTGTCAATACAATCGTGGATGTTATATCACTGAGGGGACTAAAAGAGGTCATAAAAGGCAGAATTGGAGTAAGTAGAGGCAGAGGCAGGCCGGGATAAGGAATGTTAGATGATTTAAAGATCCATTCATATGTGAACATGAAGATGAAAGCGAAAGACAGAGAGGAGTGGAGGCGCTATATATCACGGACCTGCCAGTAGGCAGTGCACTAGGAGAGAGATATTACTCTGATTCACTCTCTCTTTCTCTCTCTCTCTTTCTCTCTCTCTCTCTCTCTCTCTCTGTCTCTCTGGTTTCTATCTAGTGGCAAGTCCACTATAAATGACCCTACTCAGTATTTGATTTTAGGATCAATACAAACATTTCTTTGACAAACAAGTTGACTAAATAAAAAACCGCTACCAAACCATAATATAGCCTTTGACTACATAAATAAAAATGCGCCATAGAGAAGACATGGCTTCTAAGGGAAGCCGAAGTGGTGATGGTAATGAATTTCAATCAGGATTTAAATATGGCTGCATAAATTGTCTAGGTTTTAAAGTTCCTAGGATCAATAAGAACTAGAAGCTATTGCTCATATCTTTAATTATACCCTTAATCACAGGCCCGATAGCATCAGTCTATATCCCGCGCTATGTCGTTAATAATGAACTCTAATCAGGTTTACTCAGGCTCTGTCCCTAAAGCATTCTTTACCTTGTTAGTGTGTATTGTCGAGCGCTTGCGGCTTCGGGTGTGTATGCATTTTTTGAGATCGGTGCGTTCTTTAATCTCTCTCTCACTCTCCCACTATCTCTCTCACTCTCCCACTATCTCTCTCTCTCTCTCTCTCTCTCAATCTCACTGTCTCTCACTGTGTCTCTCTCGCTCTCTTTCTCTCAATCTCTCTCACTCTTTCACTCTTTCACTCTCTCACTCTCTCTCTCTTATTTTGTTATTGGTTAACATTATTAGTTGTTAAGATGTCTGTATATGAAATCAACTGTTAACAGCACAAGTTCAAAATATCTGAACAAAACTCTGGATTTTGTTATTCTGCGGAGAATTTGAAATCGTAGCCACTGGAATCTTTAAATTCTTCAGTTAGCCTACTGAAGTAAATAAACTCTCGCTCTCTAAGTGCACTGCCTAATGGTAGGTCCATTGTATAGAATGCCCCAATCATCTCTATCTTCCATTTCCTCTTCATATCCATATACGATTGGATCCTAAAATCATTTATATCATTCGTTTTGATATACCATTATTCTTGGGGGATTCTGCTTATGATGAGGTGGGCCCCCTGTGCCTTCCTCAGCTTCAACTAACATTTACTGGGCAGGGGGTCATTCCCTAAGAAAACAATCCCGTTTACCCTAGAAAATAAACTACGTATCATAAACTCTTTATAAGCTTCTGTAGCGTCACACATTTCATCACTGCTCAGTAATCACTTGATTAATCTCTAAATTGGCCACGGCGCCAATACTTAAATAAATTTTTTATTAATCCTATGAGTGCGCAAGCTTGGTTCCAAAAGAGCTAAACTAATAGCACAAAATTATTTAACTTTTCTGCTTAATCTACCGCCTTGTTATTAATACAAATATACAATCAGAGTCTTTTAGGCATTAACGTTTTTTCAGAGAAACTCTTTCTTCGCAGATTACAGATATTCGATATCTATCTTGTAGAACGAACGCACGTGTTGTTTGGATTGATTGAATTCTGTAAATAAACATTTAGGTTCCATGGAAAAAGCAACTACCATTTCATTTGTTTGCTCGCCTTAGGGCATGCTTCGCCCTGTAATTGTTGCCACTTGGATAGAGCCCTAGTCTTAGAATAACAAACATTACGAAAGTTTCCTTCATTACACGTATATAATTACTGAAACCATTTAGTCGTCAATTAAAACTTTAGGTTTTTTAAGATTTTATGCCGGTTCTGTCGAATGCTTTCACGAAATATTTTGTATTCTAGCAATTCTGTAATGGAATTCTTTCTATTCCGCATATTATTCCTTATAAGGTATATTCCTTACTGGCTGGAGCCAGTGGCGATGTCAGTAAGATATTCGACCGCGGTTATGTGCGGGGTTTAAATCCTGGGCTCGCCCGTCACTAACAGCGCTTTCGAGTGAGGAAACTGACTTTAACCCTATCTTTACCAGCTTTTATTGTAATTCTTTCTATTCCTTATAATATTTCCTATGAATATACCTACAGTCGGTATATTTAATGTGTTTAGTGGACAAGGAAGTGGAAGGTTGGGACAAGGCGGCTAACACCATAGCGAGCGCTGACTACATCTGGAGCACAACCACCGTGGCTGTGGGAGACACTGCCGTGCTACACTGCAGCTTTGACGCCATCTTCCAACAGCTGAGAACTGGCAATGTTCGTTACATGTTCTTTACTATACAATACAATATAATAAAATACAAAACAATGCAATACAATAAATTACAATGCAATGAAGATTTAACGTTCGATTTATCATTGGGAGTGATGTCAAGGATGCCTCGAATTGAACTTGAATTGAGCTACAGGCAGTTCATGCCCCTTTCTTAGCCGTTTCTTTGGAAGTCTTCTTAATTTTGTAACGTTTATACAAATAATCATTAAAGATATGAAGATATGAACTACTTGATTGAGAATTTATGTTTATTAATTAATCAAAAAATTGGTTGCTTAGTTTGCTTGATCGATTGATTGACTGAACTTTACAAAGCAGCGTAACGTCTGCTTTCTGACTCAGGATTCACATAAGAGTCTTCGAGTGATTAATAAATTGAGCTATTAATTGATTACCCGATAAAATATTGTATGAATCTATTAAATAATCTATTACTTAAATAATGCGGTATTGATTGCTTAATTTCTTGCCAAAATTATTCATTGATAGCTGATTGATGTTTTACTTTATTACCTGGATGATTTATTGTTCATTATACTGTATTGCTGATAGATCGAATCCGAGAATTGGGAAATCTATTAATCGAATCGATTAATCTAATCAATTAATATAGTCGATTAATCTAATTGATTAATCTAATCTATTTATCTAATCGATTAATCTAATCGATTAATCTAATCGATTATATAGTTAATTAATCTAATCGATTAATCAAATAGATTAATCTAATGGACTTATCTAATCGATTAATCGATTAATCTAATAGGCTAATCTAATCGATTAATTGACTGACCGACTCTTGCAGATTGATTGGGTTAAAGAATCAACCCCGCTGAAGACTGGTGAGGCGTACACGAGTGACCTGAAGGCAGTGAAGATAGCCTCCGGCAAGCAGATGTCCCACCAGGACAAGCGCTACAGGGTCTACCGGCCGCACAACAGCGCGCTCTCAGTACTCATCATTCGACGAACCAAGAAGAACGACGCCGGCATCTACAGATGTAATCTGGTGGGATCGAGCACTAGGCATAAGTTCATGGTTCTAAATGTAACAGGTAGGCCGTCAGGACTCTGTTAACAGGATCGATTGAACGAGCGAACGATAATCAATCAATATATCAATAACAATTTAGAACCATGAATTTTAAGTTCATGGTTCTAGATGTAATAGGTAGGTAGTCAGAAATCTGTTAACAGGATCGATCGAACGTAAGAACGAACGAACGAACAGATCGAAAGACAGAACGATCTCCTTTCCATATTTCGGGTTCATTCGATCGATTGTCTGCAAGCTTGTTAATTTATTTTATGTTTGCTATTTCATTCACTTGTTGGTTCCTTTGGTCATGAATTATTAGTTTATCGTTCGACCGTTCGATTTTTCGTTTATTTGTTTGTGCCAGTCATTTATTGTTCTTTCGTTCTGTGAATCGTTCCTTCGTTCTCAACACCTAGAAACAAATATATGTTTAAATAAATAAATAAATAATAGCTAAGTATATAAATAAATGTTACCATAAATACTTTCTATCAAGATCTGTTTATGTAACGTCGCACTTTGACTTTCCGTATCTCTCACTCAGCCTCCGGGCTATAACACGGAGCTTTGGCTATCGAGCGTTCATCAGCAAGTATAACTAATTTATTGCGGCTTTGAAAGGCGAATTATAAGCGAAGATATGAATGACGATACTCAGAATTTGGCGAAGATGAAGTATGCAATTGTTATACTGACATACACTCAGCGACTGAAGCTTCAATGAAATACTTAGTCCAGACATACAATGAAGGCATATCCGCCAGCCAACTACCGCAAACTGTTTCTGTATGAATTTATTATGTGCCAAGCAATCGATGGAAGGTCAGCATTACAAAGATGTAAAGATTTTTATTCAATTATTGTCAGTTTACAGTAAAAAAGAGATGCATAATAATGTGCAGCTTGATGCTGGTTTCTTATTCTTACATTTCTTTTACATTTGTATAGTCACCCACACATACACACACACAACACACACACACATACACACACGCACACACACACGCCTATATTATATATAATGCTGTATATATATGCTGTATGTATATGTATTATATATATATATATATTTATATATACAGTATATAACGAATTACCAAACGATTTTTTGAACTAACAGGACACTCCTATCCGGAGAGTTTAAAAATACTGGATGCGAGGCATTAAGATACTTTTGCAGTCTCCATTTATATTCCATGCAAAAATATATTAATGAATTACTTCTTAATAGGCCTATTATTATTTCACATTATTACATTATTACAGCATCAAAAGTAATATTTAATGCGACAATAACTCCTAAGATTAAAGACATATTTACCTCTAAATACGTAGCCAGAAGACACCTTGATCCATGTGAAGGGCTGGGTTTGAAATCGTGTATTATATATTCCCATACTATAGCGTCACTGTTATTCAACGAATGACTCGACCAAGGTACATTGAAAGAAAATATTTATTAAAATATTAAAATATTTCTAAATATTTATTAAATATAGCACATTAACGGGACTAGAACTGAGTGAAGGATTAGTGAATTAAGCTAAGGTTAAGAAATAATTCAAAATTTAGTCCCTTAAATTAAATATATTATGACTTAGTTAATTAATTAAAAGTATCTGTGTTTAAACCTCGATAATTTAAGTTTTATCCTATATAGTTACTTTTACCTGGCTAATTACAGTTCAATTTTGATCTATGCTTTAATTTTTGTCTCATAGAGTCTAAGATCGAAGCCCAGACAAGTCCCAATAAAATAATAGCCAAGGCTGGAACAGACGTAGCTCTTTGGTGTAATGCCACCGGCTATCCTAAGCCCGTTGTGTACTGGACTAGAGAGGATAGAAACAGAAAACTACCTGACGGGAATGAACAGTTCTGGGTACGAATAACATTATTTTATCGATACATCAATAACACAGCCTGTGCATTCTTATACTATATATATATATATATATATATATATATATATATATATACGTATATATATATATATATATATATATAGATACATGTATATATATATATATACATGTATATACTGTATATACATATATAAGATATATATACATATATATATATATATAATATATATATTTATAAATATCAATATATATATACTGTATATATATATATATATATATATATATATATATATATATATATATATATAGTGTAGAATAACATTACTAAATAATGTGTTTTATAATGTTTTATAAAATGTGAATCACAGAAAATTAGTTTAGAAATTTCGATAAACGAGATCAGATTATCCTGGTGAACGTGAAAAACGCGATTTAACCAAAAAAATAATGTATCGAATTGCCATCGGAATAGTCTTATAAATTTAACGTGCTGAACAATATAATAAAGAAGTTGAAAGTTGTTTTTCGCAAATAAATTCTCAGACTTCACAGTCGCTGACGTCTTTTTCACGTGCACTTCGCATCCGGTTTCTGCTAGGGTTTACTAGTTCAGCAATATCTCCTGTCTTTCGGTCTTAAAGACCTTTCGTAACTCTGATATTAATGCGAAAAATAAGCGTCGGATATAGGCCGAACATCGTCCTTGGATGAGGAAACAGACGCTAAACCTTAAACCTTATTAGAATTAAATGTCGTATAAATAAATAAATGATAAACTTCCTTAATATTATATTCACGTAATTCTATCGTATTTGTGCAGTTGAAATTGTCAACAAATTGTCAACAAATAGTCTGACAAATAGTCTGACAAATAGTCTGACAAATAGTCTGACAAATAGTCTGACAAATAGTCTGACAAATAGTCTGACAAATAGTCTGACAAATAGTCTGACAAATAGTCTGACAAATAGTCTGACAAATAGTCTGACAAATAGTCTGACAAATAGTCTGACAAATAGTCTGACAAATAGTCTGACAAATAGTCTGACAAATAGTCTGACAAATAGTCTGACAAATAGTCTGACAAATAGTCTGACAAATAGTCTGACAAATAGTCTGACAAATAGTCTGACAAATAGTCTGACAAATAGTCTGACAAATAGTCTGACAAATAGTCTGACAAATAGTCTGACAAATAGTCTGACAAATAGTCTGACAAATAGTCTGACAAATAGTCTGACAAATAGTCTGACAAATAGTCTGACAAATAGTCTGACAAATAGTCTGACAAATAGTCTGACAAATAGTCTGACAAATAGTCTGACAAATAGTCTGACAAATAGTCTGACAAATAGTCTGACAAATAGTCTGACAAATAGTCTGACAAATAGTCTGACAAATAGTCTGACAAATAGTCTGACAAATAGTCTGACAAATAGTCTGACAAATAGTCTGACAAATAGTCTGACAAATAGTCTGACAAATAGTCTGACAAATAGTCTGACAAATAGTCTGACAAATAGTCTGACAAATAGTCTGACAAATAGTCTGACAAATAGTCTGACAAATAGTCTGACAAATAGTCTGACAAATAGTCTGACAAATAGTCTGACAAATAGTCTGACAAATAGTCTGAATTATTTGGAGAAACTTTAAGAGATGCAAATTTTTATTTAAGAAATATACGCTTCGAACTGGACACTTGGCAGAGCAGGAGAGAAAAATTGTTTTTCTTTTCAGTGATTATTTTCTTTTATTTTTTATTATCTAATAACCATTGTTATTTTTAATTACGTCAGTATTGAAATAATGTTTTGCACAATAGAAAGGATACTTCACGGACGTCCCTGACATCATCCTTGTATGAGGAAACGGACGTTAAACCTTTATTATTTTTATTTTTATTTTTATTACTATTATTATTGTTATTATTATTACTTTTTTTTAATGCCCTGGGCTGTAAAGGGCCCTGGGCTAAAAAATAAGATAAAAGAGACTTTATTTAATTAAAAGTTTTTAAAAAAGCGATTAAAATAATTCCTCTGCACTCTGAGAAGCCGCTTTAGCCAAAGTGCCACTGAAGCAGACTGCATTGAATCGCTGGAGAGCAATAGACAGTCGCTGCCACAGAAAAGATTTTTCGCGCTTATCACCAGTAATGGCGCTGGTCCTCCTGCCCATTTCGTCAATAAAGTCTGATGCGAGAGAGTTGATGGGCCCCAGGGTCTCAAAGTTAATAGGCATGAAGATATATTATTATTATTACTATAATAATAATAATAATAATAATAATTATTATTATTATTAATATTATTATTATATTTATTATTATTATTATTATTGTTATTATTATTATTATTATTATGAATTAGCTATATATCCATACCTTATGTAGCCTATAGCTGGGGAAAAGTATAGCCTGTGTATTATGTATTATCTAACTATTTACAATGGCAGGGTAATGAGCTCTATTTTGAGAAGGCCTCTGAGGCGGACACTGGGATCTACACGTGTTATGTGGACAACTTTGTACAGCCTGTCGTGTCATACAAGTTCTCCGTGATGGTTGAAGGTAAGCAACCCACAACACACACAGATATACATAGATACACATAGACACACATAGACATATATAGATATACATAGACACACATAGATCCACACACTTAGACACACTTAGACATACTTAGATTATAGATACACACATAGATAATTATATAGATACACACAGACACACATAGACATACATATACACACATAGACATACATCGACACACATAGACGTAAATAGATACACATAGACACACATAGATACACGTAGACATACATAGATACACGTAATGGCATACATAGATACACACATAGACATACATAGATACACAAAGACATACATAGACACACATAGACATAAATAGACACACATAGACGTACATAGATACACATAGACATATATAGATTCACACAGACATACACTGACATACTTAGACATACATAGATACACATAGACATAAATAGACATACATAGATACACATAGACATACATAGACATACATAGACACATATAGACATACATAGACGCACATAGAAAGGCATGGACACCGATAATGCACGTAGACATACTCAGAAAGACATAGACACAGATATGTTATAATGTATCAGAATATTATCTGTGCTACAGTTCATACAGAATGTAGTCTAATTATATATCAGTCAATACAGCTCTTACTTTCACTGCCCTTCTCCTTTCACCGCTAATGCTTCAGGGTTCGGTGTGAATAAAGAAAACTATAATTAATATCAACGGCATAACGTAGTGTTATTCTATCATTAGATTCATTACTACTGTGACTATTTGCAGAAATATTTTTTCAACCTAGGACCCTGCATGAAAAATACGCGGACTATGGGGTATATAGGCCTACGGTTTTTTATAGGTATGTTTTTTGGTCCGACTATTGCCTAAAATCGCATGCAATTTTATGCAATTAATTCGAAATTGTATTGAAATCTTATATGGTACTATATACGAAATTTTATTCTAGACGGTGAGAACACTGATTTGAACCCTGGACCTACTGTTCCTTAGCGGACAACTTACCAACACCCTGCAGGCTCATTAAAAATTAACTTTAAGTAAATAACAATTGTCTTTCGAATGCTGACTAAACAATTAAAACTGTTAATCTTAAATTTAACTTGAATTTTTAATTTAATTAATTTAAATGAAACATTGTAACATTACTCTATCAGATATGAATTTTCTCTGCAGACAACCCGTGGTACGTGGAGGGGTCTAAGATGCGGTATGACAGCTCCCAGTGGTTCCCCCAGGACAGCCCTGAGCCCCGCCCGGTGAGGGGGCGCTCCTATCTGCTCCTCTGTGAGACCAGGGGGTCCCCCCAACCCCTCCCCAGCGTCTCCTGGTATAGAGATGGGCGACCCCTGCGCAACAGTAGGCACTTCTACATCATAGTAAGTTGTCGATTTACTTGTTACAATTTTCGTGTATTTATAATTGTAAAAATACAAGAAATAAACAGATTAAAACTGTGATTGATTAAGAGTAATAACTGTCGATTTATTAGTTACAATTTGTGTGTATTTTCTCTCTCTCTCTCTCTCTCTCTCTTAATGCACTGCCTACTGGCAGGTCCATGGTATATAACGCCTCCAATCTTCTCTGTCATCCGCTTTTCGTATTTATGATTGTAAATATACAAGATATAAACAGATTTTAACTGTGTTTGATTGAAAGTTATAAATAATAACTATTTTAAGAAATTAATAGTGCTTTATATTGTTTATTCATTTATTCGAAAGAGGCAATTACATCAGATACATTGTATAATTGTGTAATATCAATGGCACTGTCATATTTAAAGACACTATATTTACAGGTAGAAGTCTTTAATTATCGGGAATAAAATATCGATTTACATTTTAGATTTTGCATAACTTCTTTAACTGAAGGACTCATAAATAAATAAAAATTCAGTATCAAGCCATAGTTTACGCTTTTAATTCTAATGATTTCTTTTTCCACTTTTCCAGGAAGACTCGCCAGAGTGGAAGAGTAGTTACACCTCATCCACCCTGGTGATTATGAGATTTAAGTCGGATTACCAGGGAAATTACACCTGCGTGGCTTCCAATGCATTTCGAATGAAGAAACAGACCTTTCAACTGACAGGTTCCGACATTATCGCTCTCTTTCCCTCGCAAAGCCATCTACATGCATTACGTATTCTATGGCTTCGTTGTTTTAAGATTTTAACGTAATCTGATTGTTTAAAGGAAAGCTGATTGATATAACGATGGGTTAAATATTAACAAATAGGATATCTTTTTATCTCTTCTTTGTATCCAAAAACTGAGCCCATAGGCTGTAATCAGAGAATGCTTTTGCAAGGTTAATGAGAATATTTATGTCAAGGGCATTAATTTTGACAATATAAATAATAATAATAATAATAATAATAATAATAGTAATAGTAATAATAATAATAAAGGTTTAAGTCAGTTTCCTCATACAAGGATGATGTCAGGGACTTCTCCCATCACATGTGTAGAACGTTAATGTGAAGAACGCAGAAAACTAGTGCGTTTCACATTAACCCGTAGAAAGTTAATGTTAATATTATTTGTATTTTTAAGAACACTAGTCCACGTGTCTGTAATTTTAGTTTTCCTTCTAGACTCATAAATCTGGCATTCTTTTCTAGTATAATTAATTATATATGAAATCTAATTTAGCTCAGACGATTATTGTTTAGCAACCGAGTCAGTAGCTTAATCGGTTAGATATCAGACTGCGGATAAATAGGAGCAGGGTTCAAATCAAGTGCCCACTCAGTCTCGGACACACTTTCAAGACAGGAAACTGACGTCAAAGTCGACTTTTGATTTACTTTAGCGAGCGTTCTATTTTCATTTTGTAACTTAGTATTGACGGAGAATAAATGTAACTTATTTATAGATTTATTTGTAGCTCTATAGACCAGTCAATGTGTATCGGGCGACAATTATCTGAACAAAGCGATTTTCTCGCTGAATGGACGTCAATAGAGATGTCAGAAAAGCTCTTTGCACTGCCTTAGAGGCGCTGCACTTCGCTGCCTCTGAGGTTACTCAATCACGTGTGACGTTGTGAACGATAAAACGAGCAACCAAAGAATGACCTTCACCTTTGCGCGCAATCGAGCGTGACGCTGCCGCATCTGTTATACTACTAGACGATAAATAGGTCTACTAAAGAAAAGCGAATAATAAATAATGCATTTATAGTCTTCTTCTTCAGTGCACTGCCAAGTGGCAGGTTCAAGGTGCATATTCATACTCAAAGTCTGCTTTCTCGCTCCATAAGAGCACTTCTTAGATCAACAACTTAGTCCCTTCACAAAGTCTATGCCTTATCCATACCTTATGTATCCTATAGCTTGGGAAAATATTTCTTCTGAGGTGGCTTACCGTTGCCTTCCTCAGTTAGGTGCATTAATTACCCTTTAATCCTGGGGGAAAATATTTCATGGTGAGGTGGGTCCCCTCTTGCCATCCTCAGCTCCTGCCTGCCATCAGTCGCCTCTTACGTACACGCGGCAGATTATTTGCGGTTGCCCTATTCTGCAGTGGTCCAACCACACCCGAGCACAACATGGGGTAAGCATTTATAGTATAATATATATATATATATATATATATATATATATAATGTGTAATAATTATATTAATAATAAATAAAAACTATTATATAATAATATATTTGTATAAATATAAGACAAATACTAAAGAAAGCACGGAATCTTTGAAACTCTTTGAGAGAGAGAAACAGAAAGAAAGAGAATAAACTATTTTCGTATCTTGCTTTTCTTTCGTGGTCGGTAAGATACTCGTCCGCGGATCAGTATATTCGGGGTTCAAATCCTGGGCTCGCCCGTCACTGACATCGCTTTCGAGTGGGGAAACTGACGTTAATTTTAGCTTTACCAGCTTTACGAGCTTTATCTATTAATTTATCTCTATGCTCTCTAATAATTTATCTCTTTATCTATATGCTCTTGTCTCTAGAATTGGCTAGTCCTTCAGAAGCCCGTGAAGACGGAACAGCGAAGAACCACAAACAAGACGACCTCTCTGCGATGAAGAAACCGCCCCGCAAGGACGTCCCTGGTGTGGACCATCAGCGCCGAGTCGGACCCGCTCGGGATCGGCAGGAGAAACATCGTCAGCGCCTCCTGGTGCCTGTCCCTCATCGAGGACCCACCGGGCTGGAAGGGACTGCCGTAGAGTCTCCGAGGGGAGAGGTGCGATTGGTGGGCCTGAGGAATATAAACATGACGGAAGTAAGGGCTGTGGAGAGTTCGACGTCCAAGGGAGATTACGTAGTTAGTGGTAGCACGAAGTCGTCAGGTATTGGTAACGCTGTTGATGAGGAAAAGAATGATGATTTTAATGACGATGATGATTACGAATCTGAGAGTGGATACGGTGAGAATGAGATACCGAGTAAAATATAGAGACGTGTAAGTTGATTAGGCTGAGAGAGAAATAGAGAGAGAGAGAGAGAGAGAGAGAGAGAGAGAGAGATAAGAGGAATGCAAAAATTGGACTGAAGTACTCATCGCCTGCCATTTAATAATTGAGATTAACTTACTAAGACTGAGAACAAGATGTTTTTCTAAAAAAAAGATGATAATTAAATGGATTTTTATCATCAGTGTCGTACCGTATATAGCAACCGCGCGGCTAAAATTCAAAACCTTGGCCTTCTGCTTATGGCGCAGATATGTTGCAAACCGTTTTGTTCTCGAAAACAAAGATAACAAGATGACTAGTATATAATTTTAATCAATACCTTTCAGTCAATTCAGGAACTGCTAAGTAGCTTGAGCCTTGAATTCGCTACTTATTCCTGTTGTTTGATGTTTTTCAAGCCGATATACTAGTTTACAGGTTTACTTGTATCCACTCTGAATAGTTTCAGAAGGAGTCATCCAAGTTTTGTATCTGGAGGATTTTTATCATCACAGGAGTTGTGTGTTGTATATACATGTATGTATAAATGTAATATTTATAATAGTTAGTTAGTTAAGATTATTTTGCTTACGTTTACACAGGAGCGTCTCTCCACCTTTGCCTATGACGCAAAAGGCAACTTAGTAGGGTACCGTACTATAATATCCCAAGTTTGATTTTCAGGTACCCCGGAGAATTTCGTGACGCAAGCTGCGTCATCGCTTATATGGCAAAGACGCCCTGCGTTGACAATATTTAAACACGTTTCTGTAAACTATTTGATATAAGATCGCTATGTAATGTCGCACGCTATGTCCGGTTTATTAAGATTCACTATTGCTTATTATAATTATTTAAGCTTAAATTTAATTTATAAGTTATCTATGTTAACGTCGATTCGTTAATCTTTGTAAATTTCTAAATGCTGATTTCAGACTTGTGCAAGAAGAATACAAAGTAATTTTATAAGCCAGAATCCGCGAAATCAATTAATATTGTGAAAGCCAGATAAGTTGCATCCTCAAGCAAGCCGCTCTAATGTCGATTTATAAAATCACTAATGATGGAACTTAACACACTCCGAAAGAATATCAGACCGAAAACGGAAATAAATATTTTCTTTCTCTTAAGCTTGTAAACCTTCCAATTGAAGAAGTACATGAAATAAAATGTTGTATTTAAAAGAAATCTCTGAAAGTTGCCAGAAATAATCTAAAGTAAAAACCATTTGATATTTGCCATAGCTCCGTAGACACTGCATCAACCTGATGGATTGAATAGGGAAGAAAAGAAAAAACGATCTGAGTTACAATTAAATTTCGTTATAAGTCTACCCTCTATTTTACAAATTAGCTTTCTTGTATCAATTATTATTATTACTTATTTGTATCGATTGGATTTGCTGGGTCAACTAACACTTGTCATTGTCCTTGCCGTACCTAAAATACATGTGAATCGTTGAATTGTTGCTTCTCAACTTCTACCTTAATCTGCTTTATGAAACACAAGCGGTTCTTCTTGTTTCTTGTTAAAATTGTAGAAATATAATCACGCCCAAAGGACTGAGATTTAGCAATTATTAACAATAACATATTCATAAATATATCAACAAGTAGACAGCTATAATATTCTGTAAATTGAAAAATCAACATTGACAGACAACGCTTCGAACAAACGTAGATAACTCAAAATATCTACAAATGTTAAAATTTAAAGCAGTCTGATTCGCATAATTTTGCATGTAATGGAGCAAAATGAAATAAAATAAATTTTTACATACATTCAATTTTAAATTACTAATGTAAAATGCACATGCAGCATTCTCACATCCATAATTAAAATGAATTAGATTCGAAATAATGTTAGTGAGAGAGAGCTGTGGATTTGAGCTCTTCACCTACTGATCCATAGGCGGACAACTTACCAACATACTATAGGTTCAGCCTAACGTCTATAATTTAAGTCTATCCGAATGAACGAGACATAAATTTCTAAAATAGATTTTTGGCTCTGTAGTTAGATATGGAAAAGGAAACCATTTTAATTCGATAAACTCTTTTGTGCATTTAAATAGACAAACTTTTTAAATTATACTTAAATTATACTTCACTCTTAACTGAACCTCTGATCAGGCTAAAATAACTAACAACTGCTGAAGCGAAAATAACAAATTTGAAGAGAATGATGGTTAGGGATCGTGTGACAATAAATATCGCTAATATGCCGCCAAAATAAAGTGAAATTTGGATTTTGAATGTTTAAAAAAATAATTTACGCAAAACAACAATCATTGTTTCATCTTAAAATAAAAATGGCTTCTTTTACTCTTACACAGGCTACTCGAAGAAGTCTGTAAGAATCTTAAAGATTGCCTTAAATACACGCAAACAATGAGATCGCTTAATATGCATAGTGAAAAAGTTATTAATTCTAAATGTACACTGCTTCAATTTCAGCATTTTGTCAACGGCTGTCCGTATGCGCTTCATTTTCTTCATCAGGCACAATATTTATCACTGGATAATTTCCTAATTCTTGAGAAGCAAAAACTTCCTTGTTCCAATTCTTGACGTCATTCATAAACTCAGATTTAGGCGAGAATGAGGAAAATTCACTCGTCGCGTATGGGTATTCATTAAGAGTGTAGGGGAATGCACTAGGAGTGCAGGGAAATTCACTAGGAGTGTAGGAGAATTCACTAGGAGTGCAGGGGAATTCACTGGGAGTGTAGGGGAATTCACTAGGAGTGCAGGGTAATTCACTGAGAGTGTAGAGGAAATCACTGGGAGTGTAGAGGAAATCACTAGGAGTGCAGGGGAATTTACTCGGAGTGTATGGGAATTCACTAGGAGTGTAGGGGAATTCGGTGGGTGTGTAGCGGAACTTATCAATCTTGTTCATCCAGCGTTCATTCGAACCCCAATTCCAACTTGGGAAGTTACCGTTTGGTGGAAAATAGAGAGGATAGTGCCTAGGGATCATGTGCCAACTCGTTACCGGATTATAATCGTATCCATCTCCGTAGAAATAAACCGGAATACGAACGCCCGGATGACGACGCAGCATGGCGCTTTCCAGACAGGCTATATCAAAAGCCGCCTGAAGATCCGGATCTTCCCTTATCATGTGCGGCAGGCAATTATTCCAAAATTCCTCTTCAAAGTCGTTTTCGTTGTCAGACTCGGATTTACTAGCCGCATCAGCTTTCTTATCAGACTGATTCGTATCCGGCTCGGAGCCAGATTTCAGTACCGCTGATGATTTTGGGGTCACGCTGGATGGATACTTGCGCGGTCGACCAACAGGGCGCTTGACTGGCGGCTCGGTGTCGTTCCTATCGACGATGCGCAGCGACAGTTTGTGGAGGTGGTTTCGATGCGGTTGACGAGCTGCCCTCTCCGTTTTGGAATCTCCGAACAAATAACGACCATTGTAATTCTCTTTCGCAACGGGCCATCTCCTCGGCAGGACTAAGCTTGATCTCCTCATTCTCTCTCCGATGGTTCCTTGATCCGTCAAATGATCGATTGGATGATCCTCTCTCTTTGCGACCAGCCTAGCTCCTCCTCCTCCTAATCCCCAACCTACTCTGGCCCTCTTGCGTCTTGTTACCACCATGTCCAGAAGGTCTGGCTGACCTTTTCTGAAGAACTGATGCGTGAACATGAACTGGTCCGTATCATCGAGGTAGAACCACTGGTAACCGTATTCGCGAAACTGTCGGCGAATGTTGGCAAACGTTGGTATTTCAACGAGATCAGGGTAGGTGGTGAGGACTTGATCTTCAAACCTCTTGTGGTCGATGATGACTCCGTTACCTTTGCAATGAAAAACAATCCATTTCAATGGTAACCATGGTATTGATATACATCTGATGTGTCAATGAATAGTGTATTATTAAGGAATAACAGATACATAGTTTATCCAAAAATGCTTAGGAGGTAGGCCACCAATTGATAGTTGCTATAAAGAATGATAAACCATTAAACATACATATCAACAATTAGATGATGACACCGTTACCTTTGTCGTTCCAGGTGATGAGAGATTGTCCGGCACATGCGGCCTGGTAAAGTTTTCGTGGAAACAGTACACCATTGTTTAAACTCCAGTGAACCTTTGGCTTCTTAGGTTCCAGATTCAAATGGAATATCGTCGTAGGGGAATCGATGATCCTGTTTGTCAATGACTGCGTGGTTGTCTCTTCCTCCATTTGTCCACCTAAGTCTGCTTGTCTTTCTGCCTGTGTGGCTCTAATTATCTTTTTATTTGTATCGAACAATATCCGTACCGTTTCTACAGAATCCACTAGGGAATATAGCTCTTCAGTGTTGATAGCTTATGTATTATTTTAACTTTTGAAGTACTGTGAAGTGTGTAATTAACGACTTGTTTAATTAATCTACAATCAAAATCAAAAATAACTCTATTTCTCTGGTATTAAGTTGAGATTTTTTCTTGATTATAGTTTCTGTTATATCTAATAATATTTATTTTAATTATATTTAAATACATTATACTCTATCATATCTTGGTAGTACATCGAATTTTATAATAAAGGAATAAAAAATTTATAATAATGATAAAAAATATTAATAACATTTCTGTACAAAACTCTTTATGAAGATGTGTTGTTATTTAGAAATATATCGAGCATTCGATCCGCTCATTTGTAATTATAAGATCCTTTTAAGTACATTTGTCAATTGACAATTTGCAATAAGGTTATTTGTTTATTTAATTAGGCCAATAGTTAATATTTTAATCTTATAATATTTTAATCTTTTAGTATTTTAATCATGCGGGTTTGTAGTCAAGCGGTTACAATAATCATAATAATAATCATCATGATGATTATTATTATGATTATTGTAAATATTGATTATGATTATAATAAAGGTTTAACGCCCGTTTTCTCATACAAGGATAATGTCAGGAACGTCCCCCATCACATGTCACTACAAATTGATTCACCCCAAACGATCTGAAAAAGCATATGCTGAAGAGAAAGAAAAAGATCCTAAACGGTGCCGGTCCGGTGATTAAAAAAACAGTCAGGCAAGATGAAAAGTCTATGATGGGAAGAGATGTGTTTTCAACCTACAACGGAAAGTGGAAGTAGTAGAACATGAGCGAAGATCAGGAGGCAGAGAGTTCCAAATAGCAGGAGCAGAGAAAGAAAATGCACAATGTACAATGCAAAACGTTCAATAGAGTATATCATACTACAGGAAGTGGAATTGCATAGCCGAAATGATCTAAAATGTAAAACAAAAGGAAATATAAAAACGGAAAGAGATAAAATTAAGAATGTTTGAAAACTCTAAAAATTTGGTCTTTAGTTCGAGCTTTATCTTTTTAATTGGCTAAATTCGTTTATACAAATATATGCTACTGTATGCACGCCAGTAATTATGTAATTACAAGATGCACCATAAACATATTTATACAATTAATATACAGTGTTTGAACATAACTATTGTCTCTTAATTAAAATGTCAATAGAATGTAACAATAGCGCAGTGACTAGAGGCTTCCGATAAAGTCATGAAATTATAAATGACACATCCGGAGGTGGATTGAACTCTCGTGGGTTCGAATCCCGGTCACGCTGATCTGAGAGTAAAATCTCGGACATTCACAGGACTGGTTACACGGAAACTGGAATAAATTGGCAAAAGGTTTAATCATGTGGTATTAAAAGTGATAGATATCAACATGGCTGATCATTTCACTATAATGCAAATTATTATTCGGTAGAATTTACATACTACAAACGCACATGCTTGCAATGAAATACAATCCATTTCAATGGTAACCATGGCATTGATACATCTAATTTGTCAATGCATAGTAGGAAATAACAGGTACATGGTTTATCCAAAAATGCTTAAGAGGTCATCAATTAGGCCATCAATTGATAATTATAATTGCTATAAAGAAATTATAAGCCATTAAACATACATAACAACACTTAGAGTGCTACTGTCGTACATGACAACACTGAGGCAAATCCAAGCCGGTGAGCAAAAAGGAATGTCCATATACATGTAATTATAACAATATTATAAAAAATCGCCTATTTAACTGCATAGGTATCTACTTTTGCGATAGACCCTACCATAGTTTTAGTCCACTCTTATAGAAATACTTTTGACATAATAATTAAAACTTACATTTAATAATAAATCTAAGTAATCTCTTCAGAATACAGTTATAATTTAACGGATAACTATTCTTAATACAATTAAAACAATTAGTTGTTTTGACTTGACCGATAATTCAAACAAAACGTTATAAGTGACGACATCAGCCAAACATGTTTACGTCAAGTGACGTCATCGGAGAAAGTCGACACTGCATAGGCCGTAACTCTGTTTTACTTCCAACAATTTGTAATAAGAAATAAAGTACCAATCATAAACATAAACTTACAATAACGTAACAAAAAGTACAGTGCTACCGTCATACATGACAACATCGAGCACTATTGGATAAACTCAAACCGATGTGAGCAAAACGAAGGTATAAAACTGTGCAAAATCGAAAATTCAAAAAACAATCCGAAAAATGTACTTTTTGACTCTCTCATATAACTTTATTACATTCATAAACCTATGTTTTAGTGAAACGGTCGACCATGATACTATCTGTCACTTTTACTATCGCGTATTTAAATCGTTAGGTAAGCAGTTTATAGCCAATTATCCATGCTGCCGATCCTGTGTATTTCAGATGTTTTCTCTTTTGATCAGATTGACATCAGATAATGAGACCTACCAATCATAGAATGAGATACGATCCTAATCTATGGGTCATGATAATCATACATCGTATGTCTTTGGGGTTTGGACTAGCTTTCAGGATTTTTGGAGTTTGCACCATTTTGGGTTCTTTTGATTTTTGTTTGTCAGCTTAAATTTTATTCAATAGTTCTCTATGTTTCCATTGACGATAGTAGCACTATAAATATTGTCGTTTGTTTTTGCTTTTTGTAAGACATACATGTATGTTGCTTAATTGCGCTATCATCCGTCTAGCCACTCTAACTGCAAAATAAATCCTGTTGAAATTTATTATTGGCCAAACATAACTCCAACTTTGTTTTGTTTGTTACGGGATGGTTTTCGAACCGCTTTATAAAATTGTAAACAGAACAGCTGCTTGAGCTTAGTTATTACTGTTTTATAAACTGTCAGAGATAATTTGCTGCAATCGGGCGACGAATGAATAACTTAATTAACCCAAACAAGCAGCGCATGGACAACTTCAAATGTTGGTGTTAATTCGTAGAGCTTTAAATCAGATGTCCTCAACGGCTGGCTTCAGTATTCGCTGGTAATTACGTACCTCGTGCTGGCTGTCAAAGCTCTTTTAATAATATCCGAGGCGTTAGTGCAGTTTTAACAGTTACGACAGTGATACCAAAGCGGTTATTTTCTCGCAACTAACAGCTGGTTCATGGAGATCTTCTTAACCGTTCTGGACTCTTATCCGACTGAATGTCTCAATAGCGTAGGGGCAATGTTCGTGTTAATTCGTAGAGCTTTAAATCAGATGTCCTCAACGCCATGAACTTTTAAATGACAGATCCTGAGATGAATTGAACTCTTATGGGTTCGAATCTCAGCCGCGCTGATCTGAGAGTAAAATCTCCAACATTCACTGGACTGGTTATACGGAAAATAGTCTAAATTGCCTAACGGTTTAAACATGTGGTATTAAAAGTGATAGATATCAACATAGTTGATCATTTCATTATATTAAGTGTTTACTTTTTGAAGGTAATCACAGTAAGTCATCGGCTGGAAACTACATGTCCACTTCCACTAGTAGCTAGATCATCCCATGTCATGATGACAACCTAATCTGGACTTTCCACCGTTCTTTGGACCCTCATTTTCTCGCCGGCTTGGGTTTGAGGCAATACCGCTTGATGTTGTGATTGATGACAGTAGCAGTTGTTTTTACAGGCTGTTATATACCCTGTGTTTCTGGGAGATTTTTTTACATTTTATTTCTTTTAAATGTTTATTCCTATTTGCATTTGTCAGTGATTTGGTGTTGATGCTGAAATAAACACACACATCTCTCTCTCTCTCTCTCTCTCTCTCCCCCCCCCGTATCACTCTAGTTATTGTTGTTGTTGTTGTTGTTGTTGTTGGTGCTGTTGTTGCTGAAGTTGATAACGAGTACAGGAAAGCGCTAAGTTAACGCTTTCTTCAGTTACAGGAGACATCGCTGAGAACTTTCTTTGAGAGGGAGACCCTTTTTAAGTCTTCTGGCTTCAGGTATTCTCCGTTTTTGAAACGACTATTCTATAGCAGTGTCAAGGCCGGTGACCGGTCTTTGAGGCTGCTTTACCTGTTCCTTTTTAATTTTTAAAATCATTTCCATGGTTAATTGCTGAGCATATTTATGCTGTTGATAGCGACGATTGGCAACAATCTCCAATACATGATATAACCCTCCTGGAACCCAAGGGGATATTCAAGTGTTTGACTATCTTACCTGATCTTTAAGCGCAGATAACTTGCTTCCAAGACGAACACTCTAACCATTACGTCAAATCCTTTCTCTTAAACGTTATATCCTTCTTCTGTCTGCGTAAATACAAAACAGTTCCAGCTTCTCGGTGTAATATGTACACTTTCAATGAAAAATCCAAGTTGTTTCCTCGAAGTACTTCAAACAACGTATAACCTTTTGGCTTTTCATTATAAGTTTTATATATCGTTTAAACCTATTTTCTCACGTTTAAGCCTAACTATTTATTATCATAAAATCACAATAATTTAAGAATTGTTATCATCATAATTTTCAATAATCCCATAAGATATAGGGACGCATTTACACAGAAAAATAGAGAAACGCTAAGAAAGCAACATTATTTCAGTAAATTGGCTAAAATTGGCACCCCTTCACAGGTTTTTCACAGGTTTTTACATTGAAATGTTGAGAATAAAGGCTCTTTATTTTAATTTAAATGCTCTTGGAAATTAAATAGTCGTTGTCCACACGTGTTATTGGTGCATACTTACGTGCAGTTCACTTTCATCCTAGCCACGCTGATCTGAGAATATAATCTTGGACATTCACTGGACTGGTTATACGGAAAATGGATTAAATTGTCAAACGGTTTAAACATGTGGTATTGAAAGTGAAATGATCAACATAGTTGATTATTTCACTATAATGCGTGTTTTTCAGTTCTCTTCTCTTCCTTTTAACGTTGCCTACAAGTGAGTTAGCAAAATTAAATAAATATATTAAATAATCCATGCATGAAAGTAATCTCCACTTTGTCTTTATGATAATTACTGAAACATTAATGCTGAATCCTCTGCATGATTAATGGCTGTAAATAAATCTTCAATACAAAGTATAATTATCCCATTTACTCCTAGGGCTAGAGGCCTGTACTACTGCACAAATTGCAGATTAAATTTAACATTATGCAGAAGTGAAACAGCGCAAATAGAACGTGATGGCAAAGATTGAATAAATACTACAAATTCTAAATTTAGGTTTAGAACTTTGAATACTAGCTTGGGGCAAAATTAAAGCAACAGAATTGACCCTATCGTTTACCTGACTGCTAACAAACAGTAGTGAAATGCTTTCGAAAATCAAACACTAGATTTCAGCTCATTTGGTAATAATGTCCATAAACATTTTCTGAATTTCACGGCAAATTTTATATAGTTTATGTGGGTCAACTTTCGGTACAGTTTTCGGGACACTCAAGAGAAACCCAGTTAACTGCACTTGTCGTAAGAGACGGCTGAGCAAGAAATGAAGAAGGCAACGGGAAACCACCTCATAAGCCAACTTTTCCCAATCTAATGGCTACATAAGGTATGGATAAGGCATAGTCTTTCCGGTTATTAAACTCTTATTAATTGTTTGATTAATTTATTGGTTGGATGGTTGATGGATTGATTGCTGATGAATATTTTGCAGCCCTATTAAATTGCTATGTTACTGAAATCTTTAACAGTAACAGTTTTATTAAGACGTTTAACTGTTTGCTCGTCAATCTAACAACCAGTTTGCTAAGATATCCACAATTCTGACATAGTGATCAATTTATAAGATGAACACAACCCGTTTCTCTAATCATTTCTCTCCATATCCGCATTGTTCGCCTCTTTCCACTGTGTACAACTCTTCGAATGTTCTTCTCTCAAACGAGAAAACATGTTCACAAAACTGAAAAGTATACAACAGCTTCGAAAGAATGACATAAAACAGCAACAATTAGAGTGACACTGTCATCAATGACAACATTTATCACACATATATATATGATGATCTTTTATTCTTCAATTAGACAACTAAACAATTCCAACAAGTGTCTTACAACGAACAAAGCAGTGCAGACTACATAATACATGTGCAAGACAACCAAAACAACATTACACTAGAGAACCACCACAAAAATTGGTATAGACATTTTGTTTCATTTTGCGTATAAATACTTCGATTAAAGATTGGTAATTTAATTCTAAATTTACAGTATTTACTATAAACGTATGTAGATATATAACAACGATGCTATAATGTCTGATATATCTGGCAAGAATGAGACGTCTCAAATGGACTTAGCTACATCCCACCCCTGTAGACTCCTGCACATCAGATGACGATATAGGTCTTCGAGTACACGTTGCCACAGCTGTACAGTTTGCAAGCCTACAAACGTACCAGAATAGGAACATACAATAGGAAAGTCCATGCAGTTAGATACTTAAAACAATAATTATAACATAGGCCTACAATAAATGTAAGTGTAGGTTTTAACAACAAGCCGAAAAAGTGGAAATGTTAAGTGCAGAACGTGTCCTTGATCTGTTTTGAAGAAAAGACTCTGAAAACCATTGTTATATCTTTTAGACATTTTGGCGCAAGATCAAAGACGGTCTTCCTTGCTTTATAATATTTGAGGCCATAGATTTATTGATGACAGCGTCATATAGAGAGTGGTCGAATGTGATGGGGGGGAGGGGGGACACCAAGGAACTGCTCCTCCTAATTATCCCTTCTAAGCTTGTTTCACTACTCATTTTCTTTGTCCAGCGGTTTCGATGGGTGAAAACATTTTTTCTTTATTCCCCGCTAAATATGAGTGAAGATACGCTTATATCATAAAGTAAAATAACCAACGTTTTAAATGTATATTTTTTAGTTTGTCAAAACTTCTGTCGCAGAAGCAACATATACTAAAATATAAATATATATACTAAATACTACAATTATATATATATATATATATATATATATGTATATATATATATATATATATATATATATATAATTATGATGTAGACTATTATAAATTGCATACGTGTATATACAGTACATGCGTATACAAGTATTTATTGTTTACATGATTACAGCGTAATATATTGTATTCTACATAATATATTTACCAAACCTAACAAACGCTCTATATGTTATTATTTTACTGTATGAACCTTTTTATGATCAAAGGTGAGACAAAGAATTACAAAAGTAAATTTTCATTTGCTGGCAAAGCCTCATATACATGTAGAGTGCTTAGACATCTAACCCTCACGGCTACATGAAAATTCCGACGAGTGTATACTCTTGCTAAGTAACTATACATAGGCCTAATTCGTCATAATAATAAAAGCTTCAACGGTATAAAAGCCCAACTCTATAGTTGGTCTACTAACTCTATAGTTCAGTAAGAAGTAGAGACTTAGATGTTTTAATCTAACGAGTGACATTCAGATCAACCTTTTCTAACTTCATTTGAATGGCAAGGTCGGTAAATGAATTGAAATATGGATTTTAATTATTAACATTCTGATATTAGACAAATTTAATGAAAAAAAACGAAAGGATAGTCTGATCTTAGAAAAATTAATTGACAAAACGAAAATTTATTGTAACAATGATGTGTTATAGTTTAGTTTTGCAATGAGATAAGCGACCATTGAACATAAGTTAAGTTGGTGAAATTGTGGTTCTTGATTACACTTTGAAGTTTTAATTTGCAGTAATACTTGATTTTACTACTGTAGATGAATTGAATACATTTTTAGTGAATTATGTAGAATGCTTATTTGTCGGTTATATCATAGTACAATTAGCCAATGCCCTCTGGTTAGATATTAGGCTGGAGCCAGTGGCGATGTCGGTAAGATATTCCACCGCGGATCAGTATGTGGTGGGTTCAACTCCTAGCTCGTCCGTCACTGACATCGCTTTCGAGTGAGGAAATTGAAGTTAACATTAGCTTTACCAGCCTCATATCTTATGAATAGATTTCAAGAAATGCCTCAGTATCGGTCACTTAATACTTATTGTATTAACTTACTTGCGTCCCATTGTGGCAGAATTTTATCTAAATATGCATGTATAATAAATAAGTAAATTAAAAAATAACAACCAAATAAACATATATATACATAATAAATAGATAAATAAATTAAGAAATTAAGAACTAAATAAATAAATAAATAACTGACAAAGCTAATCTGTTGTTATCGCTACAGCCAGACTCGCAGATTCAGCGTAACGTTAAGATCAGAGCTGAACGAATCAGATGATGTCACTAAACCACTCAACTCCGACTTCACGAATGGTCACTCAGACCTTTCATCATCAGGTCCAAAGTTCAAAAACAACTCAGAGCCAAAACTATGGAGTCCATCAGAGATGAAACAAGGGCAACCCTTCGAGGCTCCGGATTCACCCGAACTGAAGGACGATGACGTCGAATCCAGGCTTCTCCCGGAAGGAGAAGATGCAGTTCGGATTTCCATCCACTCAAGCGGAAACAACTCGGTTCATCTCGATCCAGACGCCTATGTGCCTCTCACGGTGGTCGATGGAACGAATGATATCAGCAAGGCAGTGGCAGAGAGGGGAAGACAGTACGCGGGTAGGAAGGTCCAGAGACTGGTGTACAAGGACGGCGCCTGCAACATCACCCACAGCCGGGTGACGGAAAAAAATCGTAAATTTCTAGTCGATATCTTTACAACGGTCGTCGATATGAAGTGGAGATATAACCTTATAATGTTCGCCACCGGATTTGTTCTCAGCTGGTTTTTCTTTGCCCTCGTCTGGTTCATCATCGCCGTCGCACACGAGGATGTCTATCACGAACCGACCGACGAGAGTTGGAAATTCTGCGTCAAACACGTCCATAACTTTCAAACGGCCTTGCTCTACTCGATCGAAACTCAGCACACGATAGGATACGGATATCGATATATTGAGCCGAAGTGCCCCGACGCCTTCGTAGCGTTGATGTGTCAGAGCTGTGTGGGAGTGTTCATTCAGACCCTGGTGGCCGGAATCGTCTTTGCCAAACTGGCTCTGCCCAAACGCCGAGCCCACACAATCATGTTCAGTAGGAAAGCTGTGATAAGTAAAAGAGATAATAAGTATTGCCTTCTGTTTCGAGTGGGAGATATGAGGAAGTCTCATTTTGTGAGTACGACCATTAAAGCACTGCTCATTAAAGACAGGTAGTTGAGATGCTTATTTCTCTCTCTCTCTCTCTCTCTCTCTCTCTATATATATATATATATATACATATATATATATATATATATATATATATATATATATATATACTTGTATATACATGAATATACATGTATATATATATATATATATATATATATATATATATATATATATATATATGCAATATGTAACATTTATATATACATGCATATAAGGCCTGTATATAATAATAAAGGTTTTATATTATATATATATATATATATATATATATATATATATATATATCTGTCAATCTTTTTCTGTCTGTCTGTCTGTCTGTCTCTCTCTCTCTCTCTCTCTCTCTCTCTCTCTCTCTCTAGTATGCTGCCAGTGGGTCCGAGGTACAGGATTCTATTTATAGTCTGCTGTCACGCTGCCATAATGAAAGTGAACACCACCCATTAAAATAGAACACAAGCATTTTGTAAGTACTTATTTTTCCTACTCCTCTGTCTGTCTGTCTGTCTGTCTGTCTGTCTGTCTGTCTGACTGTCTGTCTGTCTCTCTCTCTCTCTCTCTCTCTCTCTCTCTCTCTCTCTCTCTCTCTCTTTCACTCTACGCTGTATCAAGCTCTGGTGTGATGTATAAACGGTTGCTCAAATCGGCTTTTAACTGTGTAAAGGAGAACACGATCGATCAGAGATTTATTTCCGTCATTTTCAAATGTGATGTCTTGTGTGCAAAGAATTTTGTTGAGCCTCTAGAGCAGAGAAGTTGATAACATGAAATCTGCTCTAATAAGGCACTAACTGATCTAAACACTCCTAACCTAGACAATCTTCAGTACAATGACTGCATGGGAAATCTCACATAAGATTTCGTTATATCTGTTATAAGATTTCGTTATATCTGCCTTCGTTATATCTGTCTATTGTTGTAGAACACTAGACCGATTTAAACCGATTGATCATTCACCTTTTCAATAATGAATATAGAAATAAAAATAACATAATTATAAAATAAAATATTATAGTATGGTAATGTTTATATTGCACTCATCGTTCTTCCAATGCTGTATCCATTCAAAGTGTTGATATAATCTGTTGGCAGAATTCTCTCTGTGTTAGTGCTCCGCCTACTGGCAGGTCCATGGTATATAAAGTCTCCACTCTTCTCTGCCTTCAAATTTCCTTTTCATTTCCACATAAGAGCGGGTCTTTAAATCATCTAACACACCATATCTCGGCCTGCCCCTGCCTCTTTTTCCTTCCATTCTACCTTCTTTGACCTCTATTAATAGACATTCCACCCTTAGGATGTGTCCTATCCAACTCTTCTTCATATTTATTAATACATATTATTTTAACTACTTTAATTTAGCTTGCCACTTCAAATTAGTAGTGCATTAAATAAACTCAACGTATGGTGTATAATTTAAATTGTCAAGCTTACATCCTTAATTATCAATTATCTGACAAACTCGAAATTAATTAATTATCTAATACTTAAGAATTATTTGAAAAATATTGAGAGAAATATCATACAATGTTCAAACGTTTGTGTCAGTTGCAATAGAAACTTTTATTTCAAGGCTCAACAATTCACTCGTTGATTGTTTTATAGGCAATACAATACGTCAATTGTTTGGCCTCATTATGTAACCTCTTGTAGAGGTATAAATCAAAAAGCTTCAGTCCATAATTATAAATTTATTCATCCAGTTTATCGTTGTAAAAGGATATTCCTAGCTTTTGCTGTTGTCATTGTACTACATGGCAAGTAAGATTATTGCTGCTACGGTATAATTTTTAATTAATAATAACGCTTTTGGTTGAATTCTACGCTTGGTCTACTAGTCCTAAATTTGCTCCAATAGACAATTGTCAAATGGTTTCGTTTGAGCTTTCTCCAAGGCCTAGGAATTTTCGCATTTATTACGGGTATGCAAGAGACATACCCGTAATACCTGAAAGAGAAATACAGCCTAATAAATTGTTGTCTTCTTCATACTCTTCAATAGACAACAACGGTTCAGAAACTCTTTAGAAGAAATAAATTGCACAAATCTTCCACTCAAAAGCACCTTGAAATGAACTGGCCGTCGCCAAGTGTAACTGACTGAGGGGGGGAGCGAGAAAATCTCTGAAAATTTCCCTGCTCCCCCCTGGCGCCAGGCCTTGAAATGAACATTAGATTAAAAATGAAGAACTAAAACCGAATTTGTCATTTCTTGATTTCATTAACTTAATAAAATTAACTGATTAATTAAATTAATTCGTTAATATAGAAATACTGAGATTATTCTCTGGAAAACACGTTCTAAATTAAATAAATGCCTTTCTGAAATCCATAAATTACCGTTTTTAATGTCATATGAAGCAATAAATCCATCTATTCGAGTCTAACAATGGCTGAACCAGATGTTTGACCGGTTAGGAGCACACTATTATTATTATTATTATTATGATTAGTGTTATTATTTGTTTTAAAATGTTTACAAATATTATTGTTAGTATTATTACTGGCTCAAACCCTGGGGCGCTTTATATCCGGAATATTTACACGTATTACTATTATTTTGTATTATTATTATTTAGTATTATTATTATCTGTATTACTATTATTTAATTCTAGCAATATTGTTAACAGGAAGACCCTGGAAGGAGAGTCGATACCGCTGTCTCAGTACGCTCTAGACCTGCAGACAGAGACGTCTCTGACAGACAGCAACGACAACTTTGTCTTCCTCGTTTGGCCCGTGACAGCTGTCCACACTATCACGGAGACGAGTCCACTGTGGGAGGTGTCAGCAGAGTCCTTGCTCGAGGAACGCTTCGAGCTCGTTGTTATCCTCCAGGGTGAGTTGTCGTCATCATTATCGTCATTATCATCATCATCATCGTCATCATCATCATCGGCATTATCAGCATCAGCATCATCGTCAGCATCAGCATCATCGTCATAGTCGTCGTCATCGTCATCGTCGTCGTCGTCGTCATCATCAACATCATCGCCATCATCATCATCATCATCATCAACATCATCATCATCATCATCATCAACATCATCATCATCATCATCATCATCGTCGTCGTCGTCATCATCAGCGTCATCATCATCATCATCATCGTCGTCGTCGTCGTCGTCATCATCAGCGTCATCATCATCATCATCTTCATCGTTATTATCATCATCAGCATCATCGTCGTCATCTTCATCAGCATCAGCATCAGCATCATCATCAGCATCATTGTCGTCGTCTTTATCAGCATCATCATCATCATCGTTATCATCATCATCAGCATCATCGTCGTCATCTTCATCAGCATCAGCATCATTATCAGCATTGTCGTCGTCGTCATCATCATCATCATCATCATCATCATCGTCGTCGTTATTAGCATCTTCAGCATCATCGTCGTCATCATCATCATCATCATCATCATCATCATTATTTAATGACCGATTCTGATAAGAATTGAACTCTCGTGGGTTCAATTCCAATCATTTCCAAACTCACACCCTTACTGAAAGCATGGTGAAAGTCTAAGCAACGTAATTTCATTTACTATATAATATTTCTTGCTGACCTTTCTGTTATTGCGTGCTAATTAATATCACGTGATGCACAGCATTTATCCACCATATGCTCAAAACAGCTATATTTGAATTAAAAATTAAATAGTTATATATTTGAAAGTAAACTTAATAACTTGTCGGCTTTTTGTTACTTCATACCAATTGTAGTGTAGTTACTCAACAAATGTTTTGTAGTAAATGATAAACGTTACTAACGGGTACTAAAACGTACTTCAGGTACTGATGGATACTAAAGTATAAAAATCTTTCTTATACTAATGGCTTCAAGAGTGGCTATTTTGTTTCTCTGGTGATATTCGCAGTTTGCTATTTGAAATTAGAAATGTTGACAACCTATGGAAATCTCAAATTTTTTCTAAAGTAGGACATTGCGCCAGATTTCTGTTGTGTTGACCCGGATTTGCCCTGTTCCGCCCCTAGCAGTGATTTTCCCCCAGCTGTCAAAAAATCAGTACATCAAAGAGCTGTCCAAAACCCGCAATGGTCGTTGATTGGTCGTCACTTTGTTGTATAAGTAAAATTCTAAAAAATAACGAAGATAAAATTAGTATAGACGGATGATTTCAGTGCCTTTAAAGAATTTCTCTACCTATTTGAATAATTTATGCATATCTCGCCCCCCCCCCAGTACTGACTTACTCAATCTTTCCTCCATTTAAAAAGAAACCTCCATTTAAAATTTCTTTTAAGTTTTCTTTAAATATCTACGCAACAAATCTCGCTGTGGGCCCAATTTAGTCCTCCTGCTATTCATAATCTTTATCAGGTGGTAATTAAATTTAGTCATTTTCTCTAAGATTGGATAACATGCAGTAGAAAATTGTCTGTCAATAGATATGTGAACAGTTACAGTTTATACACGAGTTAAATCTTCAGATTTTCTCGCTAAGACATCCAGAATAGATTCTAAATGAAATTTTTTCTTTGTTTTCAGTTTATTTACTTGATAGCTTTTGTTTTAAATAAACTACAACTGGGATTGATAAAATAATGCGTCTGAATTCGAGATTGGGATTATAATTAATAATAATTAAATGTAAAAATCTATATTTTTCGCAGTAGAAATTTAATCCGCTATTGTTTCGTCAACTTAAAAGTTTCGCTAAGTAGATTAGCTTATTAGGATACAGACTTACGTAATTAAGTAGACTTTATGCTATTTTTATTGTTATAAAGTTACAAAACACGCGCAGTCAAGCGCAGAAACTCGTTCTAGCTGATGACGGGTGGTTTGCAGTCGTTTCACGTAGAAAGCAAATGTTTGCCGTTACGGTGTAAGGGTATTGAAGGTGATTATGCGATAAATAAACCGTAAAAATTTATTTCTAAAAGTAAGCCTTCTGATGATAAACTTCGACGTTCATTCTTTCCAAGGTCGTTTTCAATGTCATTCATATTTAGTTCACATTATCCAAAAGAAGTTTTATTGAGAAATTCTCTTACAGTTCTATAGATGCTTGAGGTATAGCGAAATTGAACTAAAAACTGACTGTAAGTAAGCACTGCCACAGTTGCAACATTAGACTACCTTGTATTATTTTGAAAAGGTGCCGAAACAAAGCTTACAAAGCTACAGACGAATTTTTTGCGTAAGATCATGTTTCAGTTTTATGTTACCAGTTCGCTTTTCGCTTTTATTACATAGAATATTTTCATAAATTCATAAAATTAAAATACATTTTTTATTCATCTATTTCATCAGAATGCTTTGGTCCGACGATATGACAAAGAGAACTTTTTATAAATCTCTCATAGAATAAGACTATTCATCATCTAAGGCCATCTCATCAACAGGTCCTTCACTATTTTACGTCCTTATCTAACGTTCAGATAGAGCTAAATCTCCTACATTCAGAGGACCTGTAAATGGATTACGTGATGCTTAACAATTTCAACAAGTGGCTTTGAATGAGATCATGTCATCAAGGATGAGTATTTCAATTATTTAAGAAATTACTTTTGATTGTTAATTATTTTCAGAGCATAGACTACAGACTTCAACTATCTCCAGTTCTGAAGAGAGTTGGTACAGATAGGCAGTTGATAAATGTATTGAGATTTAGGAAGAAGAGTTGGATAGGATATATTCTAAGCGGGGAAAGTCTACTAAAGGAGGTCATAGAAGACAGAATGGAAGGAAAAAGAGGCAGAAGCAGGCCGAGATTAGGAATGGTAGATGTCTTAAAGATCCACTCATATGTGGACATGAAGAGGAAAGCGGACGACAGAGAGTGGAAGGGTTTTATGCCATGGACCTGCTAGTAGGCAGTACATTAAAAAAGAGAGAGACTCCAGAAAAAGTTCTATCACTCCTTGCTATAGATTGATTTGCAAGTAAAATCGATGCTCAAGGGACGTACATACAGTAGCTGAATACTTATGCAGCTCTAACGAATTTGACTCGATGAATCACGTGATACTGGCATGATTGAGACCTTTTGTCTCCAGTAAACAAGTTTTGCTATTAAGTTAAATTAGAAACAAGCTGAAATATGAAACTAACATCATATATTTAGACATTAGCAAACAGATGCTGAACTCAGTGCAGTGTCGCATCGGATTGCATTACGTTGATTAAGTCCTTGATCAGTTAGACCTTTAGAGTTAGACTTTTAGAGTTGCAAACATCTGTTCAATTATAAGGTATTAAACAACGCAAATAGTCTGCAATAATAATTATACATGAAGACTTTCCGGATCCAAATTATTTTGCACCTAAAATATGAGTTATATTTGTTATATTTTTATTTCTTATTTTCACAGTATTTCATTAATAATTAATAAAAATAATAAAAATAAAAATAAAATAGTAATAATAATAATAATAATAATAAATAATAATAAGTAATAATTATAATAAATAATACTAATACTAATAATAATATTAAATAATATTAAATAATATTATTAGTATGCTCATAACTTTGCTCTCTACCTGAATTTCCTGCACATTACGTATTTTTGTAATTAATTATTATTTAATGCTAATCCGTATCTCGAATTCAGACGCATTATTTTTTCAATCCCAGTTCATTTAAAGCAAAAACTATCATGCAAATAAACCGATAAAAATGTCACATTGAGGTAATCTTCAGTTTTATCTTGTCTATTGCCTGTTGCCTTTCTAAATATCTACAGACAAAAATTTACAAATAAATATTTACAACATACAAAAACATATAACGTATCACGATACAGATGACAAAATAATAATACCATCGTATGCTATCAAATTTTAGTGAAATTTTATAATCTCCATCCAATTCCGTTGACTTTTTCATCACTCTTTGCTACATTTTTTCTGTTTCATATCGTTTATTCATTCATCTCTTCGTACATTGTATTATCCTTATACTGCATGACCAAGTTGGTCATTGATATCGGTTGGTTAGAAGATTTATGGCGTATAGGCCTACCGAGTGCTGAAATAGTTGCATATAATATAATCTTAATTATACAACCAGTTTAGAGTTACAAGTTGACCTGATACTGATTGTTCAATAAAAGTCTGATTGCTCGATTGTCGACCAATCGAGCGCTGTTTTATATCTCTCTATTTGCAGATTTTCTCACAATTTGACCTCTAGTCAATGACACGAAAGACGGTAAACTAGATAAAGACTACCGTAATAAAGAGAGTCTTTGTTTTTAGAAATTGACTTTTCGTATGAAATTAACGGATGTTTATGAAATAAATATAAATCAGTGTATTTAAAATGATCTTAATGTTTACCTAATTACATGTAGATAATATATGTAATTATTTTTACTTTACTTAACCTTAAAATTCTGTGTGATGTAATTTGATAAAGATTTAAAGTTTGATTCCTCGTTCGAATTCAAAACTATAATTATAATCTCAGTATTCTGTTGCAGAGTGTAAGTTTATCAAATGTAAATTAAAGAACGAAAATTAATAATAAATAGAAGAAAGCTCTACATCGGGTAAGGCGATTGTGATGGAAGTAATATTTAAAATTGTGATTTGATAAAATTAACGCTATAAAGTAATATTTGATAACTTAATGTAACCAATTAGTATTTTACAAAAATAACGGTTGTATGAATATTTGAAAAATTTGACGTCTGCAAAATGGGCCTATATGTCTTAAATTATTAGCTGGTAAAAGTAATTTTTTGTATTCAGTATCGAGCCATACGAAATATCCATTGTCCCAATATATATTGGATTAGTAATTCATCTTGTTGATCTTCACCAACTTCAAGGAACTCTCCATCGAGCAATAAGGTTGAAACCAGAGACACAACTGTAACTACACCACTCTTTTAATAAAAAAATTAATTTTCTTGTAGCGAAGCGTGTATTTTAAAGTATATCTGCTAGTTTTGCAAATTTTATGACAACCATTGACAACCATTTTTCACATATTGAACTTGAACAAGTGCTACAAATCCGTACTTGTACTACTGTACTGGTAACATCGTATATTCAGGCGAAGAAATAAACAAGATGAGTAGGAGAGTGTATTTCATAGAGCTTAATAAGTTAATCTCTTAGCTCTTAGCAAGCTATCGTCAGTCACATTTTCGCATTTGACAGTATTTATGAAATTACGAAGTGATCTTGCTAACAATAGCATGGGGTCAGGAATCACCAGATGCTCGCTTGATGGCACAACACCTTCTTCTCGAGTCTTCCATCTGCCGCTTAGGCCACCAAAACTTTGCTATGATTTTGTTCAGTCGAAGGTCTATCTTAGTGTAGGCCTACGACAAGGCCTACCTTGCTGTAGGACTACGATATGACCTACCATGTTGTAAGCCTAAGACAAAGCCTACATTGGTGTAGGCCTACGATAAGGCCTACCTTGCTGTAGGCCTACGACAAGACCTACCATGTTGTAGGCCTAAGGCAAAGCCTACCTTGGTGTAGGCCTACTACAAGGCCTGCCGTTTTGTAGGCCTACGACAAGGTCTACCTTGTTGTAGGCCTACGGAAAGGCCTATGTTGTTTTAGATCTATGACAAGACATATCTTGTTGTAAGCCTGCGACAAGGCCTACGCATTACGAAGTGATCTTGCTATTGTTGTGGCCTACGACAAGGCCTACCATGTTGTAGGCCTACACGTAATACTAAGTTTGCATAAGTTAGTCACGGTGTCGATCCTCCTCAGGGTAGAATTAATTACACGGACTGAAACGTTTAGTGTTTTATGCTAATTAAGTTTTTTTCGCTAAACTGGTCTAATATGCGCCAGCAGAATGAACTAGTAATAAACCTTTTTGCTAATCAGTATGTGTGACCGATAGGAAATGGAGCAATACAAAGTGTAATGAGATTAGCATTGAAAGGTTTTTGAAGGGATTTACTTCAAATTGTATAAGTATCGTTAGCGGGATATTTCTCAATAGGCCAATGCATAGATCACTCAGTTATAGCTCAATTTGGTCCCATCTTCCGATGAACGAAATCCATGTAGCCTATTTATTTTTTGTTTATACCATATTTAAAATGAGATATAGTAGCCTCATAACTAACTAATTAATTTTTTGGTTAATTTATTAATAGAAAATACAGTATCTTGGAATTCATAATAGATAACTAACTGAGATTTATTCATCGGACAATCTCTCGAATGATTAGCTAATGACCTCATCGATTAAGTGATTGTTTGATAAATTTTTCAGCAAACCTATCGATCAATTGATTGATTGATTTTTAATTTATCCAGGCGTTGTGGAAATTGATTGATTGTTAATTGATCCAGGCTTGTGGAAATTGATTGATTGTTAATTGATCCAGGCGTTGTGGAAGCCACTGGAATGACCACTCAGATCAGAACCTCGTACCTGCCCAGTGAAATCCTGTGGGGTCATCGACCCGCCTCCCTACTCGCCTATCAGAAAGAGAACGGGGTCTACAGGATAGACTACAGTCAGTTCCACGCAGTAGTCCCAGTGTCCATGCCGGAGTGCAGTGCCAAGGAATTTTCACAGAGGTAAGGTTACTTTGGACTGATTTTCTGGATTTTGGAATTTGCACCGTTTTTGGACCTTCTTTTTCCTCGCCGGCTTGATTTTGTTTCAATAGTGATCGATGTTGTCATTGATAACTGTAGCACTCTAATTGTTGTTGTTGTTAAGGCCTTACCAAGGAGCCTCAATTCTATGTGATGACAGGCCTAAAGATGGAACTCTTATGGTCATATGTACTAGTGAGATAATCAGGCGTTTAAACCTCAGAAGTTGCGTAAACTACTGATTTGTCACATTATACTTCCTTTTTTGGAGAGTGAATTTACTGCAGATTGGGAGAACTCAGTTGTTACCTGTTACGTTAAAAAAGTAAAGCTAAAAGTTAAGGTTAACGTCAGTTTCCTCACTTGACCAGGATTTAAACCCTGCACATACTGATCCGCGGTCGAGTATCTTACCGACTTCGATAATCTGAAGTTACAATAATCTACATGCATATCATCACAATTAAAGCTACAGAAAACGAGGTCTTCATTTTTAAAGTAGTAATTTATATACTGTATATTTTAAATTATCACTAAATTTATGTCTTGACCGTTTACATTGAGCATATTTTTTGCATCAATCACTCTGTCAGTTAAAAATTTAGGATTTTATTGGGTGGGCTCCGTCACCCCGCCCCACCCAGCGGTGCCTTACCCCCACCCAGGGCATAACTATCCAGGGGTAGCCCACCCAGGGGTGCCCCCTTCTGGGGTTCCGCTTGGGTGGGGATATACCGAAATTTTTCAGATGGCTCCAAAATTTTGTATGTAGTAAAAAATACAGAAATTAATATAGCCTACATTTTAACCTCATTTACACAATATAGTTAATGGAAATAAAATATGCCTATACATAAAATGACGAAATGTGGCTCTATTCGACATAGAATATACATGAATATACTACAAAGTACGTAAAGATATTTTTATAAGTCAAGGGATACTTTCTACTCCAAAGCTTTACTCACAAAGAACATGCCAACCGTTATTTTTTATTAACTACGTTTAAATTACTGCAATCGTAAACCGAGCATGAAGAGTAATAATATTATATTTTAAATTTAAAATTCACGACTGAGGACGGGATCTGTCCTAAATGATACTGTTACAGAATAATGGAAAAATGCCAGACTTTATACTGCGAATGCTTCATTAGCATAAGCCTAATGGAATTGGTTTGAATTATTTATTAATTATAGTTATACGGAATTGTTTACTTTATCTCTATAAAACAGTTGATAGAATTTTGAGAGCCGATGAGTCTGATTGACCTATCAAATATTTCAGAATGTCAAAAGATCAAATAATGAAGTCTCGTTAGTTAATTAATTTTAACTAATTAATTTCAATTTTAAAAATGAGTTTTAACTAACTAATTTCAATTTTAAGGAATACATTTTTTCAGCAATTAGAGAAAATTAATTAGGTATTTAAAAATTTTAACTAAAAGTAAGAAAACTATCGTTGTTCATTTTATCCCATCATGTCAGTTTAGCGTCCCTTTCTATACTACAAGTATGCTGTCAGAGACGGTTCCGTGCTACTTAACCCTTAGCCTCTTACTTATCAGGCAGGCGTGAAACCAACTAGTCGTTACGTATAAGAGTTATAACTTATAGTTGTCATTAATGCAGGGATGCGTAGAATCTAATCCAGCTTTGCCAGCATAATAAAGCTGAGAGAAGGTCCAAATGGAAGAGCAATCGTAAAACTGCGCTTTTTGTATTGCCAACTGCATGCGTAAATGTTGATATTAGTCATTCAATATAAGAAAACAAAATCACAGAATCATAAAATTCTACACAAAGGAAATGCAAGCCTGCAAAGATTTTTGTAATTAACATTAGAATATTCAAGAACAAAAGAATTGACGACACTGAATTTTTGAATGCACAGAAAATATTTAAAATAATCTGATTTTCACTCTTCCCAGTAATTTTATTTTATTTTATTTTCATTTGTAGGAGACCATTTATTGTATGAGATCATTATATTTATACAGCATTAATTTAATAACTCTTGCTTGTTTTTGACACCCTCTTTGTAGGTCTAATTATCACAAAACAAACCTATTCATTCCAGTGAACAATTCCATGGATAGTTGAAGACGTAGGCTAACTTTTTGATCTCTCTTCAACTGGCTGCCATGTATTTCGATAGCGCGTAACCGCCTTTTCTTTAATTCCTCGTCTTTGGACTGGTTTATCAGACTTTGGATTGCACTAAATTTACCTTTTTCAACTCTGGTTTGACTTTGATCCCATGGTGCTCGCTGTCATTGTATACAACAGTTGCTCAATAGTTGAATATCTCAATAGCATAGGGGTAACGTCATGAAGTTTTAAATGACAGATCCTGAGGTAAATTGAACTCTCGTGGGTTCTAATCCCAGCCGCGCTGATCTGAGAGTAAAATTTCGGACATTCACAGGACTGGTTATACGGTAAATAGACTAAATTGCCTAACGGTTTAAAACATGTTATATTAAAAGTGATAGATATCAACATAAGAATAATGGTATATCAAAAGGAATGTTATAGATGATTTAAAGATCCACTCTTATGTGGACATAAAGAGGAATACGGAAGATAGAGATGAGTGAAGGCGTTATATACCATGGACCTGCCAGTAGGCAGTGCACTAAGAGAGAGAGAGGTATCAACATAGTTAATGATTTCACTATAATGCGTGTTTACTTTAAATGTTGTTGTTTTGCAGACTACGGCGTGAGAGCTTCTCTAAAGACCACGCCTTGAAGGACAGTTTTGGGTTCAGCGCCCAGGCAATGGGAAGGCTGTACGGGAGCGGGCGCAGCCGCTGGAAGGCCCTGAGGGCCATGAAGACCTCGATGTCCTTCAGACGACGGGCGGCCGGTCGATCGATCTCGGCCGAAGAGTCGACGACGACCGATGCGGAGGCGAAAGAGGACTCTACCTTAGATGAGCAAAATAAGTCGAGATTTATCAGCATTTAACGAACTTCTTGTAAATATTGTAATGTTCGTGTATAGAATATTTGAGACGTAGCAGAAAGTTACAGAGGTCAGCGGTGAAACCCTAAGATATTATTCCCATTAATATAAATCTTAGGTTACATGTTTTTCACTATTGTAGGTCTACAGGTGTACGAAAATGACTATGCCACGCCCTGTCTTTCTCTTTCTTCCCTCTCTATTTCTCTATTTCTCTCTCTCTCTCTTTCTCTCTTTCTCTCTCTCTCTCTCTCTCTCTCTCTCTCGCTCTCTCTCTCTCTCTGCATCTCACCTATGAATGATTGACTCATATAATTAAGTTTTGTTTTCATTTTCTATTCTCCAACCCAGAAGTTCCGCATATCGCCTCTGAAGCTCCCTGTTAAATAAGTGTGTAGGGCTTTGTAGGCTTGTAGGCCCCTAGTGAAGATTATTTTAAAGTGTTTGTTGACCAAACTTCTAAGTTAATACTAATATTTTAGAAAATTGAGTTCAGTATGTAAAGAATTTAATGTTAATTTTCTTCTGAAAATAAATTTCTAAAAAATAAAAACATTTATTTATTGAACGACGGAACGATTACCTGAGTATTTATTAATCCGTTATTTAAGTAATCGCGTGCTTATTGCATGTCTAATTTTACACATTAGTGATAATTATCTAAATGTTAATTAACTAAATTATTAAAGCGTACAGAACCATTGAAATAGGAAGAAGGACAAATGTAGAGATGGCCATAAGAGGATGAATTTGCTAAAAGAGGTAGACCAAATGAAAGAAAGAATTGAAATACATTGAGAATATACGGACTGATATATCTCGACTACAGCATTGACTGATAAATCGTAATGAACGATTAATTAATAAGCATTGTATTAGGTAGGCTTAGCTATACTTTACATGGTGTACATTGTAAATAGCTATGTATAGCTATGTTGTACGTGTACATTGTAAAAGACACGCTGTATAATTAGTTGAACCTTTAGCTCCCTGATGCCATTTTACATATCTTGGTATGATAACTGCATGGTCACTGACTGCATAATCTCGGTACGAGGAATGTTTGCTTAACAATATGACTTAATACTCTCGCATGAATGTTGGAAACACTTTAGGGCAAATGGGCGAGATTCAGAAAAGGATCAAATGTAGAATTCCAAGAGCATGTGTATGCATGCTGGAATGTTAGCCTATATATACTGGCTAGAGCCAGTGGCGATGTCGGTAAGATACTCGACCTCGGATCAGTATGTGCGGGGTTCAAATCTTGGTCTCGCCATCACTGACATGGCTTTCGAGTGAGGAAACTGACGTTAACAATAGCTTTACCAGTTTTATACATTTTAAAGGCATTCAGACTTGATCGATCTACTAAAGCCACGTAGCGTAATGCAATAGCCCTATTTTGCTTTGTTTTACTTCTCAATGAGTAACACAGCATTAACAATGTAGGACCATCAAAAACTCATGCCCTGATGATGCTACAAGTTTTTATCTCTACTTTCTCTAACATTCTGAGGGGTGTCGGTGGGTGAAGCGGCGCCTTTTGATTCCAGAATCCTACGCAACTACTTTCCTAATGATATCTATCTCTTTTACTACCACGTAGGTGATTATACATATCCATAGAGTAGAATTAGCTAAGTACATAAAATTATTATTTTTTACTGCATCGGAGCATTCATGTTTACGCGCAAAATAAGAAAAGAGGTTCAAATCCAATTTTTAAAGAACTGGAACTTTAGGTGCAAAGAGCAATGTTTACAAAACAAACAATTTCTAACTTAAGAACAATATACAACATCATATTTTAGTTTAAGGTTCGTTAGTTATTTGACTCTTTAATAAACTCAAACAGTATGCAATATTTTGCATTATGTAGAAATATTGAGAATATTTTCTGGTAGTTTAATATTTCCAAAACTTAAATTTAAGCAACTGCAAAAATCATTTGATGCTTGAAATTTACACGTGATTATTGAGCAGTTCAGTATCTATTCAGTTATCAAATATGCCATCGTGTCAGCTTTCATATCTTATTGATATCAAATGCGTATGCCAGATTATATATGCTAAGCCCAGTATCTATTCAGTTATCAAATATGCCACCGTGTCAGCTTTCATATCTTATTGATATCAAATGCCTATGCCAGATTATATATGCTAAGCCTAGCTTTAACTTTGAGTAATGATATTAAAATTACACTAATGATAAAAATTAGACCAATGTAACTCGGTGATTTCAATATAGTCAAAATATAGAGGTGCTTATTCGGGATAAAACTTTTATTAAGCTTCAACGATTGTTTTATATGATGACCACTTTAACAGTCTAGTCAATTGAATAATTGGTAGTCTTTAAATTTCAATCTGAAACAATTAAATGTTTGTAATATTTTATATAACACTCTTTCAGTAAATATGGCAAAATGTATGATTGGACCTTCAATACTGAATTCCGATTTATCACAACTCGGTAATGAGTGCCAGCGTATGATGGCATCCGGAGCAGATTATCTTCATCTTGATGTCATGGATGGTCACTTTGTTCCTAACATTACATTTGGTCATCCAGTTGTCGCATGCATTCGACCAAAGGTTCCAAAGGCTTTTCTAGATGTCCACATGATGGTAGCAGACCCTGAAAAGGTACATGTATTTGAATAATTCTATACTTATAGTTGAATTTTACAAATTTTTTGTAATATAATAAAAATGACCTTGTAGTCTATAAGTTAGGTGTGAAAGAACGGTAGTCATTAAATTTAATATAGATGTTCATGTATAAAATAATTATATGAACAGTCATCAATGTCATCTAAGAGCGCAAAATTTATGAATTCTGCAATGTTATCATCGCAGGTTATGAACTACAACTTCTCTCTGTCATTATGATATTATGATATATCAGTAAGACATGATCGGTGTTAAAAGTTTTGTTCTACTTAAAACTGTGCAGATATTAGTTCGACAGTGGTGTAAAATAAATTCATGGAAACAGTAACAATCCTGGATATGCTTGATTTTCCATCTACTAATTTCTGAAAAGTCTTCTAAAGTTACTTACTAACTTTACTAAATCTCTTTTCAAGAAGAGATGGAAGACTAATTGAACTCTTTGTTTGTGCAAGTATTTGCTTTCTGAATAAGTTGACAAAGAAGCAGTACTTGGCTTGTATCTCTCTAGTTTCCTTCCAAGTGGCAGGTCCAAGGTACATTTACTTACTCACATGCTGTTCTCGTGCTCCATAAGGAGTACTCCATCGATTAATAACTTAGTCACTTCACAAAAGGCTATGCCTTACCCACATGTAACTTCTGAGGTGGTTCTTGTTTGCCTCCCCTGTTGCTTATTCGTCTCCTACGACACATGCAGTATACGGTTGATCTGTTCTTTTATGGCCCGGACTCAACGTGGCTTGTACACTGTATATAACATAACGGTTTATGTTTTCAGTGGATCGAGCCAATGGCTAGCGCTGGAGCTAATCAGTATACATTCCACTTAGAGGCAGCATCAGATCCAGCGAAATGCATCAGACGAATACAGGAGGCTGGAATGAAAGTAATCAACTGAACTACTTTCAATTATCTCAGTCAATACTTTATTCTTTAGTTTATTTATTTACTGGTGCTATTTACTTATTTATTTATCTTATTCAAAACTTTCACATATCTCATTCAAGATTAAGAGTACTTATAGGAATTCGTATAGTGCTAAAGGAGTACATTAATAAATACATAAGAGCTCTTTGTTTAAGAGTTTTTTGCCTATAATTAAAAATGCTTGTAAAAGTTTTAGAATAAAATTTCAAATTGAAGTGGTTTTGTAAACTATTAACTAAATATTTCCTCAATTCGAATAGGTGACTATATTATTTGTTGATTTATATCACGTTAACTGTCCAAGTAGAGCTGTCAAGCAATGAAATTTCTGCTAAATTAATTAATTTTTTGTTTGCTTTATACTCAGTTCCTATAATAATGTAATTGTATTGATTTACACTGAAGAATTTATATTTATTTAATGTAGAAAGAATGTTTATTAACTTTATTTGAATAAATTATATTAAAGATATTCCATACCTGTGATTGACAAGTTGTAACATTTCTCAGCTTAATGTGTATACTAAAGATACTGCTTAATATTTCATGTATATAATTAACATGTAAAATTTATTGCTCAATATTTCATATATATTTTTGATATTTATATTTCATTGTAAATGTCTATACATTGACAATCTTAGATTTAATCATTTATCATATTACAGGCAGGCATTGGTCTGAAGCCTAAGACTCCGGTAGAAGACGTCTTGCCGTATGTAGAGATGGCTGACCTTGTGCTCATAATGACTGTTGAGCCTGGGTTCGGAGGTCAAAAGTTCATGGCTGACATGATGCCCAAGGTGTGCAGCTTAAATATACTTGTTCGTTTTATTTTTCTGTCTTGTAGTTCTAGTGCTAATGTTAGTATTAGTTTCCTCACTCGAAAGTTTAGTTACACTAAACTTGTAGTTTCGCTCACTCATTAGTTTCTAGTGTCTAGTTTAACGCGCAGCCTACGTCTAATTCAGTATACAAATCTTAGATATCCAGAGATATGGGCAGATGAAGGTAGAATAGAAGGGAAAAGAGGCAGGGTCAGGCTGGGATTAGGTATGTTAGATGATTTAAAGACCCACTCATACGTGGAAACGAAGAGGAAGACAGCGAAGAGTTGCGGCGTTATATACCATGGACCTGCCTGTAGGCAGTGCACTAAGAGAGAGATATGGACAGATATCTGTTGTAGAACTCTTGTCTATAGTAAGCTACTGTAAGCTTCATGAGAGGACTTGAAGACGCGGGTTACCGTGCCAGTGATGGTAGTAGATTAAATTTCTTAGACTGATCTGTAGACTTATACAGATGATCTACAGATAAATTTTTATTATTTGAAGCAGACAAGAATGCCACAGGAGTCATTCAGAAATCTATTTATGGTCGGAAATAGAGCTCGGAGCCGTGCATTGTTTTGCAAGTTAATTTTTCTGGCATTCTCTACGATGTTCTGGATGTTATCTTGAATGAATCTTTTACTCTAATGGCCGTATTTATTAGTTAGATAATCAGCTGTTTAAACATCAACAGTTGCGTAAACTCCTGTTTAGTCACCATATGATATTCTGTAAGCTTGAATCGCTGTGTAAAGTAAAGCTTAGCTGCGCGCCTGTTTTCGCACGTTTACACTGCTGATTTGCTAATCAATTGATTTGAAAGAAATTAGCATTTCAGCTAAATTCGATTTATGCGTTGTTATGAACATTCTGATTTCATCGCGCTCTGTGTTGTCCTGGTCGACGGCGTCTTGCCTAATCGTTACTGGTGTTTCATGCAGGTAAGAAGCCTGCGTGAACGGTTCAGTGGTTTGGACATTGAAGTGGATGGTGGGGTTGGACCCGATACGATACACGAGTGTGCACATGTGAGTCAATTCTCATCTCTCTCTGTGCTCGATGTTGTCATAGACAACAGTAGCACTCTAGTTGTTGTTGTTCTCTCGTATTGACTTTAAGTCTTATAGGATCGTGTTTAACGTCAGTTTCTCTATTCGGCGACATTTTCTGTGACAGTTGAATCAAGAAATGGAGTAATTCTCCGTTCAGTTGTACCTTCATGAAGGAATGTGTTATCAATGAATGAGCAAATAAATCAATGTACTATTGTACGAATGTTGTTGTTGCTAACTTCTGTATTCGTTTTCTCACCAATGTAGGATTTGACGTTATTTGTTACTTTATAATATGTAATAATGTAATAATATGGTTATGTTTAACTAGTATGTCGTATGGAAACCTATGTTTACACCTTTGCATAATTGCTAATGTGAATATACTGCTGACACTCAATATAATTGATTTATTGGAATATTGATCAAGGATTGATTGATGATTGGTTAATTTGCTGACTGAGCAAATCAACAATGCAATCTCTTTCTTTAGTTCCCTTTACGTTGGACTGATTTTCTGGATTTTGGAATCTGCACCGTTTTTGGACCTTCTTTTTGCTTTCCAGCTTGATTTTGTCTCATTAGATCTCGAAGTTGTCATTGATGACTGTAGCACTCTAATAGTTGTTATGTTATGAGCGATTGGCTGATCGACTGATTGATTGATGATTGATTGGCTGACTGAGCGATTGACTGATTGACATATTGATTGATTGACTTATTGATTGATTGATCGATTGACTGACTGATTGATTGCAGGCTGGTGCTAACGTGATAGTATCAGGCAGTGCAGTCATGAAGAGCGACAAGCCGGAGGATGTCATTTCAACTTTGCGTCAGGTCGTCGTGGAAGCCATTGCTTGCCGAAACCCTTCTGTGTCGTCCTAACTGAAACTTTATAGATTTAACTCAGTAAATAGGTCATAATTTATAGAACCTCAAATCATGCTTGATTGTGGCAGGAACTCGAGATTAATTTCTGTGACTGTATAAGAATTGTAATGATCTGATTTTCTATTTTTTTTTATGTGCATCGAGCAATCAACCACTCCTACTACCCCTTAATGAACGCTTTCTTTTCCCTAACTGGCTTTACGTGCTTGTACTCTCTCTGTCTCTCTCAGTGCAGTGCATTGCCTACTGGCAGGTCCTTTTATATAGCGCTTTCACTCTTCCGTCTTCCTCTTCGTGCCCACGTACGAGTATCTTCCACGTACGTGGATCTTCTCCATATGATGTACCTTGATCGTGAATAATTATTATTGTTTGAGAGAATTAGCAGTATCGCAAATTGCTTTGCAGTCATAACTCGAGTGTCCACTTTACTTTCATGCCTGCTTAGATGACTCGTGAATTATTACTAAGAGAATCATGTTTAAATTCCGACTGAGCCTTACTGATATACGAATACTTCAATCATCATCATCTTTCCTGAATACTTAAATAAGGAGCATAATAATAATAAGTTAATTTTACTGATATAAGCAATACATGCAGGATTGTTGTAGAATAAACCGATATTCTATTGTGGGAGAATGTGTTTTAATTATAAAACCATGTATCTTAACCTTAATAAATCACGTACATGTTAATTGACTAATAAACGGCATTTTATCGAATATTTCATTGCTTTGTCTATCTAGATTCTAGAAATAACTAAATACATCTAAAATACATAATATGCCCTCCTCTTACTGAAGCCAGAATTCAATCTTTGAGGGTCACTTTAATCGTGGAGGTACTTTCGGGGGATGCACTCACTTTATAGAGTGTAACCACTTAAATGTTGGACTTGTATTTAGAAATTTTATATGACATCTTACTAATCTTAGGGGGCACATACCACTTGTCTCCCCGAGGCTCCCTCGCTTAGCCACTGATAGTGCGAGCGTCTCAGAATCTCAAAGGATTAAAAGAAGCTTAAAGGATTAAAATCCTTAATCAGTAGGCCAAAACGTTACTTAATGCTAAAGTTAACGTCAGTTTCCTCACTCGAAAGCGATGTCAGTGACGGGAGAGCCCAGGATTTGAACCCCGCACATACTTATCCGCGGTCAAATATCTTATATATATATACCGAAGTCGGGATTTTTATAATTCAGTTGTAGCTCAGCTCATGGGCAAGACGTCAAAATTTTTCTTTTATTTGAATGAGGTTGTTTGATCCTAAGCGTAATGGGATCAGATGGTCAATGCGCCGGTCGTCGTAAGAGGCGGCACATGTCAGACACAGACAGTCTGATTAAACCATTCATCAACTCCCATTGAACACTGTCAAAGAAGGATCGAGCCTAACAGCTCCGAGTGGACTAATGTAAACAACAATATTCAGAAATAATGGTGTTCAGTTCACTGGTAACTTTAAGCTATTTTGCCCATTAAGAGGAGCATTTTTTAATTAAGATAGCCTAACTTAAAGTAACATCATTAGGAAGAAGGAAATTATAAGTTGCTTTCAAGGTTTATATTATAACTAGCCTCAGCTTTATGCTTTTGTAAACTAAATACATAGAGAAATCGTTTCATTACCTCCGCTGGCGCCATCTCTTAAATAACGAAATGGTGTTATGAATTAATTGTCGCCACTATTCTATAACACATGTGTACAGCAAAGCTAATATTAACTAAGAATCTGCCACGTCTGGGTGGGCCTTCTTACTACCTGTCTAACACGTATCATTAATATCATGATACTCTGCTGCCTCGATTATACGGACTTTATTATTCATAAAGAGCATAGTACTCTAACTTTCTGTGTAAGAAAGATTGTGATACTATCACTAATAGGATTGTGATACTATCACTAGTAGGATTGTACTATCACTAGTAGGATTGTACTATCACTAGTAGGATTGTGATACTATCACTAGGAGGATTGTGATACTATCACTAGTAGGATTGTGATACTATCACTAGTAGGATTGTGATACTATAATACTATTACTGTCGGCGTATGAAGGAACCTGATAAGTTTATTTACAACGTTCATATTTCAATGCACAACTCTTACACCAGTCTACTATATCGCTCACTGCCGAGCACACCACACCGTTGACTAAATTTTGAATCTAATTATTCCCCGTGGTTAAAGTGGGGGGGGGGGTGATGAAGGGGAACTACTACATTGCTTTTCTACATTGCTTTTTCTCTCCTGGGGCCAATATTAGAAATAAAAATGACTCAATAGCGTAGGGGTAACGTCATGAAGTTTTAAATGACAGATCCTGAGGTGATTGAACCCTCGTGAGTTCGAATCCCAGCCGCGCTGATCTGAGTGTAAAATCTCGGACATTCACTGGACTGGTTATACGGAAGATGGACTAAATTGCCAACCGTTAAACGTATGGTATTAAAAGAGATGGATATCAACATAGTTGATCATTTAACTATAATGTGTGTTTATTTTATTAGGAAATCTGTAATATATTAGGTTCTACAGAAGGGGCCAGAATAATTCTGACCGTTCCCCCAGCTCTAAATTTACACTTTAACCACTGACTACCCGTATTTAATGTTAAAGTGCGCTAAATAGTTGATTAATTACGGTTAATCACTTGTGAGCGCTAGTTATATCCACGTTTTTATCAAATGAAATGTAATAAAATAACAACATGATTTCCCTCATTTTTCAAAATGTTTCGAAAGATATGATCAATATGCAATTGCGTATATTCAATAAATTACTCTTCAAAAAGTTAACAAATATATACACTTTTGGCTTCTGTATATGGTTTATAGATGCAGACAGACCTTCATCAAAAGCTCTTATTATTATTATTATTATTATTATTATTATTATTATTGTTTATCATACGCATGTCACAAACATAGACTTTACAATTATACACAAACAGCATCAGCGCATGAACGGAGATAAAGGCCACAAGAGGCACTTACATATTCCGGATTTAAAGGCAGAAGGAAGTATTCATATTAGATATACACAAAGGTACATTTAGCAAGTTCAAATATTAAAATGATTAGGATATTGCACAATTGAACATCATAAACGTGAAAATACAGGCACTTAATTTAAGTTAAACAGATTACTTTACACCCAGTTGTCATAAATGGCAATATAAAAATTGGTAAAAACAATAGTTTAATTAGAATATAAAAATAATTATATGAAGGAAATCTTTACAGTTAACGAGTTAATGCTTTTAATATAGTTCCTTAACTTTTCAAGTATTTGCTAAGGTCGATACTGTCCAAACTCTTTATGAAAGAGTTTAGGTTAGATGCGTTTACAATACTTGGAGGTAGTGAATTCCAACAATCAATGCATCGGTTTTTTAAATAGTACCTTTCAGTATTAAAATGAAATTTATTCAGATATAAACTTAAACCATTATTTCTGGTAACGCCTTTTTTGAAAACAAAGAACTCTTCTAAAGGTAGGTCAACCAATCCAGAGATGATTTTATAGTACATGCATAAGTCGGATTTAAGTCTTCGCTGTTCTAGCGATTCAGTAGCCAACAATTTTAATCTCTCTTTATACTGCAGTCTCATCATACCGCCGAGTCGTTTCGTGAATCGTCTCTGGATTGATTCTATCAGGACAATATCACATTTTCTGTAAGGAGACGAAAGGCTTGAACAGTAATCGAGAATTGGACACACAAAAACTGTGAACGCTCTAAACAATGTGACCTAGTTTTTAGACTTGAAGCAGTGTAAGATTATTGAAGCTCTTTTTCTGGCTTTATTGCAAATATATTTTATATGAGTAGAGAACGATAAACCTTACTCCCAGGTTCGTCACTTCATTAGATATAGATAATGGAACAGAATTTAGATTATAATTAAAGTTAAAAGGTACAATTTTCTGGAAAGAGTAGGAGATTACCACACACTGTTCTACAGCGAGTCTAGGCTGCCAAAGGCTAGACCAACGAGAGATACAATCTAGAGACTTTTGAAAGAGTCCACAATCAGAGAAAGAATTTTTGGGCGAGAAACACTTTGCATCATCAGCAAATAAGAACAGAGAGGAAAGTTCAGGACAACAGGAGCTCAAATCATTTATATAGATAATGAATAGGATACTATAGGATACTCTTTATACTATATATATATATATATATATATATATATTATATATATATATATATATATATATAATATATATAATATATATATATATATTATATATATATATATATATATTATATATATATGTATACTGTATATATATAGATATATAAATATATAGGCCTATATACATATGTAGACCTATATATACAGATTGGCCTGTATTTCAATATATTAGTACCACAAATAGGCAACATAAATATTTCTGAACACAAAATTATCAGTAGCAAAAGAATACATGTATCTTATACAACAATAATCATCATCATCTTCCCCTTGAATCCCATTTTAGCTAGGGTCGGAATTAGACAATTTTGTAGCAATTTCTGGAGCCTAGGCGCTCACCAACCGAATGCCCTTTCTGACGTTGAAGCTTAAATAACAATATATTTTGTAAATGCATATCATTTATGCGGTGTTAAGCATACCATATATAGATTAGGAGGTTTCCCTGACATTGCCTTCGCGCGAGAAACCGGACGTAAAATTCTTCTTGATTGATTGACTGATACCATATACATAAATAAATGTTAGCAACTCTACTGTCTTATTCTACGCCTCAACAATACAAATGGTATGATCTATCTGAGATTTGAACCCTGATACTCCGATGATCGGTAAGATGAGCTTCTTGATCTTTTAACCGGTATATAGCAACTCAAAAGTAAAGCCATGTTTAACGTCTGTTTCCTGCTCTATTGCATGTTAATGACTGGGAAAGTACTGGATTCGAACCCTACACCTAGGTCGACTAGCCAAAAAGCTACCGGCTCAACCTACAAAACCTACACTGTTATTTACGAGTAAACTCTCAAACTGATATTTACTGATACATAATTTTTCTGTTGAAACATTGAAGACAAGTTCTTGTGAGAGAGTTGACTAAATTACTAAATTATTATTTAATTGTGTTTCATCTGCATATGGAGAAATTTAGTAACGAATGCTTTTCGTCTCTCGTTAACTTAGGTCACAACGTGTATGAAAGTCGAAAGCTCTGTACGCTCGTTTAGTTCAATCAATAGCAGAAAATAATTATACCAAACGCAACAACTTCAAGCAACGCAGCACCAATAAACAGCAACATAAGAAGACGTGCAATTAGAACTCTTCTCCTCCTATTATCAGCGATAACGTGATCAGAGCCGTCGGCTCTCTCGCCATCATTCCCGGTACCTGAAAATAGAGCATAACTGCATAATGAGAATAAAAGGAACAAATAAGAATAATAAGCAATGCATAATGCTAAGAATAAAAGCAAAATGCAGAAGGATAAAAGAATAAAATAAAAGGAATAAAAACAGCAAAGGAATTAACACAAAAAAGATAATTTTTGGAGGGATATGGGATGCAAGTGGCCTGGGTTCAAAGGTCAGTTCAGCCAGGTCAGTCAACGCGCAACTCTCTCCACGTGAGCAGAGGTTCAACGTACTTAACTCAGAAAGTGCTCGGCCGAATAGTTCATTGCAAAAACCTTCAATATTGTCAGCAGAATTGAGTCTACCAGTAGGCCGAATTTAACAGATAATTTTAAGAATCTGGGCCATACTCGTTTCAACAAATAGGCCTAGTCGTAGCAAAGTCTATCAAAGAATCAAAGTATCAAAGTGACATTTGGCGGGAGCCAGTGGCGATGTCGGTAAGATATTCTACCGCGGATCATTCGGTGCGGGGTTCAAATCCTGGGCTCGTTGGTCACTGACATCAAGAGACGGCTCGTCCGTCACTGACATCGCTTTTGAGTGAGGAAACTGACGCTAACATTAGCTTTTTTCAAACATCTAAACAATGGTTGAACCAGTGCGACATAGGTTAAAGAGAAGAAGAGTCTTGTTTTCTTTAACTACCTGCTGATAGATATATTGAAACTCTTCCACACAAATACACAGTTAAACACATGCACACGTACTTAAACGTAGACAACACACACAAACGCATGTAACCCTGAACAGCTCGGCTACCGTTTGCAAAAATACTTACGCACTTTACAAAATTATTTAGCTATTAAAGTAAAATTTTGTATAGAAATGTTTGGATAGAAAAATTTCAGTCCGACTATTTGGCTGTTTGATAGATTGATCGATCGATTTACAACTAGATAACTGATTGATGGCTTGAGGTTGATTGATTTATTGATTGACTGACTGACTGCTTGACTAACAGATCGACTGAACTATTTTTCGATTGATTGACTGACTGACTGACTGACTGACTAACTGACTGACTACTGACTGATAGACTGACTGATTGATTGATTGGTTTTAAAGTTTTTGTACCCTTTTCAGAATTACCGTTAGTCGTGATGTCAATTTTATCTTCAGCACGATTGAAGGACACAGTGTTAGCCCCCTTCTTTGCTTGATCTTAAATGATGATGCAGATTAAAAAAATATATATATTAATATAAACAAACATAACCTAACGGCACACTGTGTCAGGAAGCACAGGTGCTTGTTTAAGGCCCATTTCCTCCTTCCTCTCCATGGTTATCAGTAATCGTTGCCTTTTGATGGCGCATCAATTGCAGCCGGCGCGGATTTAATAATAACCTTCCATCACCCTGGGAATTTTCCTTCCTAAGCTTTTACCAACACTCAGTCCTTCAAGGTGGTCGCCCACCAAGTACTAACCGAGGTCGATGGAGCTTAACTTCGATAATTGACACGAAACTAAACCAAGTGCGCTAATGCCGACGTCATATATAACAATATAATAAATATATATATATATATATATATATATATAATATATATATATATATATATATATATATATATATATATATATATATATATAATATGCATTACAAATGGTATATTGCAGATGAGGAGATTAGATCACAATTAACACCACAATTATAACAATATAACCTATATATGCCCTAAGTATCCATATCCATCTAAACTACCATCTATCCATCTCTCTATCTAATATAATTATATACTGTATATATATATATATATATATATATATATATATATATATATATATATATATATATATAATATAATATTATACAACTATACATTTTAATATATAATACATAAATAGAAAGTTGTATGAATCGTTCTATTATTGTAGACAACTAAACATAATGTTACATACTATTCATGCATAAAAATATACACACAACATTATTTTCTATAAAATATACTAGCAAAATCTCATTAATTTAAAAACCTTTTAATGTTCAATTTGTTTTTTAAGCCTATAAATATTGTCACGATTCTTTCAGACAGATTTTAAAATATCAAAGAATTTTAGTATGGTCCAAAATGACAGATTTTAAAATATCAAAGCCTTATAATTTGGTCCAAAATAATTCTTAATGAATTACATCCTTTCCACCCAAAGAAACGAATAAACTTTCATCAACAATGTCCTTAGCAATTCTTCAGTAAATAGAAATAAAATACCGGCTGTTTGAAGACTCCGAAGAACTTCTAAAACGAGAGCTATAATCATCTGTAGTGTCACAGATAACACCACGCATCCCATCAGCAGTTTACTTATGCGTTGATTCAGCAAACTGATCTGAGTGCCGAGTATAATGGCTGCCACTACAAAAACAAATAGAATTTATAATTTATCAATAGCTCTGTAAGTAGAGCGTCAGGTAACGTTAGGTATGTACAATATATATATATAATATTATATTTATATAATATTATATATATATAATATATATATATATTATATATATATGTATATACTTCTTTATTCGTCATCATCAGACCAGAGAAAACAAAACACACTAATCAAATCATACACGTTGATTTTACTTAGGGAAAAATACGGCTTCTGAATTGGCATAACCAAAGCATTTTCTCGGCATCCAATTAGTCGCCTCTTATTACATTGTAGCAAATGGCTGATTCATTCTGCAGTAGCCCGAACATTAAACCAAGCGCTCTGTAATTGTTAAATTAGAGGCAGCAATTACCTTCCATTAATACACTAGCCATGACTACAAGCGCATCATGGTAAATAAATTAAATAATAGTAAATTAGTACGCTACACCTCCAGTGGTCTAGTAGGTCGGACTTCACCTGCTAAGCAAGAGGCTAGGAGTTTGGAACCCCACAGAGCCGTCTCTTAGAGTACACCTGTGGTGCTGTAATTGACGTTAAATTTTTACTAGTTAATTGAAATTTAACTAAATTAATATCCACTAAAGTAACTAACATATAGTTAACTAAAATTAACGTAAACCTGCATACATCTAGGAAGATGGTCACTTTTAACTGAACATGGATTTGAAACGTAACCTCTCAATCCTAAGGCGGACGTTCTACAAATGTACCGTACGCGTCTTAAGAAGTCAATATAAGAAATTTCTTATATATGAATAAGGAGTTTTATTAAGGAACTATGAATATGAGGCTGCGATTAAATTTATACTCGCAAGACGACAACGCTGTAATCAGCGTTACTTCAGACAGACAGACACACAGACAGTCAGAGAGAACTGGCTCATTATATTTATATCTCTCTCTTAGTGCACTTCCTACTGGCAGGTCCATGGTATATAACGCCTCCACTCTTCACTGTCTTCCGCATTCATCTTCATTTCCACACATGAGTGCGTCTTTAAATCATCTAACATACCTAGTCATGGCCTGCCTCTGTCTCTTTTATTATATTTATAATAAATGTTAAGTTGTTAACTATTAATTTAGAGTGGTTTCTTCGATAGCTTACTTGCTAAAAGCTGCGTGACCACTCCAGTGAGACGGTGATACCAGTTGAAGGCGGTTCTTCTTTTCCCAGCTTTCTGGTCCGGTCTACAGAGAGCGAGAAGGATTTGAACAGAGGCCAAGCCAACAGCTACCAGGGCTACTATAGCATGCGTTGTAGCCGCCTACAACAATGCAACAATTGGACTAAAACATTAACCCTAAACTACAGCAACGTAACGTAATAAATAGGATTTTATAATTAATAGACCTACAACCTTTATAGACTTTTTGGGTAAACAGGATTGTTTTCTCAGGGAATGACGACCCTGCCTAGTAAATGTTAATCGAAGTTGATGAAGACTAACAATGAAGCTAATAGATGAAGGCCCACCTCGTCTTAAGCAGAATTCCCCAAGAATAATGGCATATCAAAAGGAATGTTAGATGATTTAAAGATCGACTCATGTAGATGGTTCACATATAAGATTCATGTATGTGGACATGAAGAGGAAAATAGAAGACAGAGATGAGTGGACGCGTTATATACCATGGACCTGCCAATATAATCAATAAAACATAACATACTAATAATTGTGAAAGTCTCGTCCATGACAACATCAACCGCAATGGAGTCAAATCCAAGCCTGAGAGCAAAAAAGTCCTAGCGGTTCAAATTCCAAAATCCAGAAAACGGGTCTAAGATAAAGGAAATTAGACAATAGTATTAAATCCCAAAAACAAAAAAAAGAAAACAGTTCACATGATTGATAAAACTTATTGTAACTTAGAGCTTGATGGCCGATCCAAGGCAAAAATGTCTGTGTATAATCTCTCTCAAGAAGAAGCACTCCTGCCATACTTGTGCAAGATAAAGCCTCACAATTTCCTTATAACGCAGTGTCCTAAAATTTTGACGCCCTTCTAGTTTCTTACTCAACGTAAGACATTTTCTGCAGAGTATGGATTTTAATTAATATAATTTAGTTAATATTGTAGGCTTCTGAGCTTGAGAAAAGCTAGTCTATACCGTATGGGGCATTCTAGTCAATTTAAATTCTTATTAACTAGATTATTCAACTAGTAAGCTCTAGATAAGTATGAACAAGCAAATAATGCTGGTTTAATTTTTAACATTATAAAGTTATCTAACAAGTAAATAATTTAACTTTAGTAATTTATTGTCTTATTTGTATTGCAATTAATTTAATTTAATTTAAATTACAGAATCTAAGTATATTTCTGAAAACTAAATATTTACTTTGCTCCAGCCTCCAACATGAATGAAGATGATGATGACGGAGGAGATCGTTAAAATGAAAACAGCAAATGCTAATCCCCGATGGAGCTGCAGAGAAGCAGTGAAATAAAACACTCATAAGTATTTATTAAATTCAAGAATTCCATACCAAAATTTCTCATCATCTTCCCTTGAATTCCAGTTAAACCAGGGTCGGGACTACGAAAGTTCTGTAGCAATTTTTGGAGCCTAGGCGCTCACTAAACGAATGCCCTCTCTTACGTTGATTGGGATCTTAGTGCTTTGTCGCCTTTTAGGATAAGTGCAGTCTACGGTTGGTCTCCTCTTTAGCAACTAAGGCAAACACTGGTAAAATAAAAATTAATAATAAACTATAATAACTATAATTATAGGTAATTATAGATTAACGGAATAATAATGTTTACTTGATAAAATTTACTTTAAGTTCAAACATTATGTATTTCCAGGAAAATATATCTTTCAAAAATCTAAACTAATAAAGAGTCAGCTATAGGAAGTGAATATGAGAAAACCAGAGAAGAAAACAGAGAGAGAGAGAGAGAAAGAGAAAGAAAGATAGAGAGAGAGAGAGATAAAAGGGGAAAAGTAGAGGAAGACGTAGGCATATATACCTGGAACCATAGTGCCACGTATTTTTTAAACTTTAGTACTTCGCGATGGCGGGAGAAGATCATTGCACATCCAGACAGCGTTACCCAGGCCAGAAATCCCAACAGAGCTAACAACAACAATAAAGATAAAATATTACATGCGGATTCTTCGGCTGCCATTAATCTATAAGTGCTATGCAATTCACACCTGCGTTCATGAAAACTTTACAATTTTGTTTTACAATTTTTAAAATTGCTAAAACAATTGAAAGTTAATAAATTCGTATACTAAATAGGCATATTAGAGTAGAAGCTAGTTCATAAAAACAAAGTTCTAAATCATCATCACCATCTTCCCTTTATTCCCAGTTAACAAGGGTCGGGATACGAATAGACCTTCTCCACTCCTCTCTGTCCCATACCAATGATACCATATCATCAGCCAATCCTCTATAATCTTTTCCATTCGTTTTTGAGTATTTTGTAGCAATTTCTGGAGCCTAGCCGCTCACCAACCGAATGCTCTCTCTGACGTTGATTTGGATCATATTGCTTTAATCGCCCTCTACAAGACGTGCAGTCACCGTTTGGTCTATGCTTCACACTTTTCGAACCCAACACGGGAAAATCTAAAACAAACACAATAAAGAAGTTTAATCTTATTGGGTAAGTTAATGAAGAAAACAAACCATGAAATTTGATGAGAACTGGAAGACTGCTCTCATAGTGTAAAGTGTGCTGAAAGAGATTTACTTTAGACACGAGAGGCTGCTCAACGTGCTTGCGTATTACCGTAGAATCTATAAAATATAAAAATAATCAATCAACCCAGAAATTATTACAACACTGATCCACGGTAAAATATTCGACCGCGGATCAGTATGCGCGGGGTTCAAATCCTTGGCTCGCCCGTCACAGATAGAGCTTGCGTGTGAGGAAACTGACGTTAACGTTAGCTTTACCAGCTTTTAGCTTTTTATAATTATGAACTTAGTAGAAAATTAGCTAACATAAAGGGTAAATTTTTCGACAATTTTCAGAAAGATAACTAATAAAAAAACTACCAGCCCTCCTCTCATACAAAAATTTAGTATATGATTACATAATAATCATTACTACTACTACTACTACTACTACTACTACTACTACTACTACTACTACTACTACTACTATATCAAAGGTTCTGCTAATACTATTGCGTTGTGTTGTCTTGTGTTTGTTGTCGTTCTTAAAACATATAATCTCTGAGAACCTCTGACTTGGGAAACTAGTGACTCACAGGTAGTATTTATTTAATTGGCCGTCGCCTATTTGTATTGTTGCTTCTTACTAATGAAGCACGATGAAACGACACATTAATAGAAAACAGTCATTTGTAATATGATCAGGGTTTATTATTATTAATTAATTAGCAATTACAATTCTAGCAAGACACCAATGTTCTATTCAACTAATTATACTAGACAGGCAATACGCTTTCACAGTTATGATCAGTCCCTAATTCTACCACTTAATCTTGATATAGAAACATATGTATAAATATCTATATATAAATATCTTTAACTTTTGCTCCCTATGAATCTTTATATCTTCTACTATTCTACTATCTTTACTCTAAATTCTTTCTGTTACTGTCTGTGACAAACTTCTAAGTCTTTTCTAAACAACCCTTGGACTTAGCCAGATTCAACTTGTCTTGATCTCAACTTAGCTGTTTCTTCACTTCTACTAGACTTTACTCAGCTTGACTCCCTTCTCTTAGACTGCTCTTTCCTTAACCCTCTTCTCTTGGACTCTTCTTTCCTTAGCTCCTTATTCTTAGACTATCTCTCCTTGACTGACTCTTCTTCCTCTATTCTCATCTGAGGTCTTTCTATTCCTGCTAAACCGCGCCTTCTTCCTATGTACAGTCCAATAGAGTTAATTCATTATATTTAAGATAATCTAATCCTCCAATCACAGTTGACTTCTTAGTTTGACTTCCGTGATTTATCCTATAATTCCGGCCTTAGATCACACAAACAATTCTCTTTAATCTATCAGACATTCCAAGACAATGCAACTATCACTCGTGCCATTAGCGATCTCTTAATTGCTTTTCCAGCACTCGGATGAATTCAGACTTGCATCTTATAACGTCGTCCTTCCAGATGTCCATTCCCGCATTCTATCCTCTCTATTTAGGTTAATCACTGGCATGCTCAGGTTATCTAAAGAAATCTATGTCTTAGCTCAACTGCTAACCTTTCACAATTTGTAGCCTAATCTTTGATGTATCTTTTCATATAAAATATATGATTATATGTTACAGCATTCCAACACTACTGACTAATTCCATAATTAACAGTATCAGTAGTGCAAGACATAAACTATTTCTAATCATAACACAAAATATAAAACATACAATAATCAAAATTACTAAAATAACAATACTCTCTAAGCTACGTAATTTACTACTTTGCGTCTATTTCTTACACAT